>JAQGBH010006735.1:0-12009 GCA_034698265.1 Sminthurinus aureus
ATTTGGAAAAAAATCTTTCAACTTTTTAAGGGACTATTTGGAAAAAAATCGAATTCATTTGGAAAAAAAGACGCACCAATATTGTATTATGTACAGAAAACCAAAATCAAAAATGATCCTTGTATTTATCAGTAGACTGAAAACTGGAATGTGTCAGTTTGTTTTCATTTCTTGCGAAATCAAATTAGGTATGTGTATCAGTCTGTCAGTATGGCAATATTGAGCATTGAGCATTGAGCACCATACACTATACAGAGGAAAGAGCACAGAGTCAAGAGTAGGAAATGGTAGGGAAATAATAATTATAATGATTATTGCATTTTTATGTCCATGTCGTGACTGCCAGAATCACAAATAACATTTTTATACACCACGTCAAGTACAAAATACAATAATTGTGACAAATACTTGATGAGGATGTTTAAGCACGCTCTTCGCTCTTCATTTAATTACGGGGACGATTAAGTATACGCTTTTGTTGTAGTTAAAAAACATTATACGTGCTTAAAGTTTTTTCCGTATGTAATTTCTTATTTCTTGTTATGTGTGATTACTTTTGCTACTTGCCCTAAAATTTTAGATTCTTGATTCCGTTTCAAGTTTTAACAATGCAATTGCATGTGCTTAGTGCTTACGTCTCAATGCTCACTATTAATGATAAAATGCACAGTAAGAAGTAAGATTGCATCTACAATCCATAGAGTACAGAGTACAGAGACGAGTAGTTCCCATAAAGATGTTGTTATGAGCTTGTTCCACTAACTGATATAATAATCATAATGATTATTACTGCATTTTATTTACAGCCATTAGGTGCGCCTCATAAAATGAGAATTAACTTGACGATAAATAAAGATTGGATTTACCATGTACCATTTAATTACTACGCAAATCTAACTGGAATCACTTTGTCAAGTCAAGAACAGTATTTAGCATACGATATATAAAATAAAATACCATTACATATATAAATAATACAGAAGGAATGAATTAGATGTACGCAGTAACAGTAGCTCTTACATCCGATTAGATAAGTCACACATAAATAAATAATAAATAGTGCAAGAGCGGAAATGTTTCCGGTAACATTTCCCATTTACTCTGCCTAGACGAGTAGTTCCCGACGTACTAAGTAAAATGAGACATGAAAATGATTCACATTCATGTAGTTCATGATCCTGTGTTTCTGTAGTGTTTAGTGTGCAGTTTAAAGGGTAGATTCTAAGTTCACAACTCACAACGGAAACTATAACACGTTACTCAACTAACTGCATTGCTGTATTTTGTATTTACATATACAATTTTACAACAATACCGATGAAGGAATTGAGACAAAAACACTGTAATTTTCTCTCCGAGTTCAATACAATTCTTATACAATGCGTAACGTATTTTGTTTTGTAAATGTGTTTACACTTTACACCGTCACATCAAAGAGCAATGAGCAATGAGAATTACGTATCATGTATCATGTCCTACGTAATACTTTTTGTTATTCAAAATTCCAAATTTTATGTAAAACTACTTCAAATTTAAAACCTATCCAATATTCAAGACCCAACCAACATCAGCATCAATATTGACAATTGACAGTATAATTGAGAATGGACTATGTTTACAATTTATAACATTATTTATAGTTTTTTATTATTTATCTATGGAATATGGAAAATGTCAAAGGTAACTGACCTCCACGAAATTGCGGGTGAAGTAGAATCCTCTCTCCATCCAAATTTCAATTGTCGTTTGGGAATGCAAGCAGCTAATTCTTTACCCAAATTAGAATATCTTCCATTCACATTTCGATATCTCCCGTTTACAGTTGAAGGTGAAGATGGGGGCGTTGAATATTCACTCGCCAGGTCTTGTTCTGCAATGGAATTTCACAACAATACAATAGTAATAACTATATCAGTATCATAATAATATTGTGTTATAAAGGTGCCCAATGCTCAATTAAAAATTGTTATTATTATTATTTATTATATAATCCATACCATGTACACGCTGAGAAATGACTAATTGCATTGAGAATTTTATGGTAATTTTGTGGCATGAATAAATTTAGAATAACTATTTTAAATGTGCAATGTACACACATTATTTATTACTTTTATTTATTGTTGTATTTTAGTTGTAAACTGTAAATCGTTAAGATAGAAAAGAGAACCCCCAGTAAGATAAAATATTATCCATAAGATATGATTTCACGCTAAACCTAAATATAGGATTTTTTATGCCGATGTTGACTATTGACTGTTGTGTATTTAGTATTTGTAAAGAATTTTGCGGTCTGGTTTTTTTGGTGCTGAATTCAGCATAATATTATTGTACTTTAAACTGTGCCTATGCAAAGTGAGAAGAATGTATGAAATACCTTCATAAAATCCACAGTTATCATATTTTCACGAGGACGTCACTCAGCTTAAATGTAAAAGTTCAAAAGAAAAAAATTTACTAAATCCTAAGCAATATACACAAACTTACTAAAAAAGAGACTGTTCTGTGTTCTGTAGTCCTATTTATTTTTATTTATTTACTACCTATAATAGACTTCAATGTTCCATGCTCCATAGATCATAGATCATAGTTTTCATGTAAGTAGATATTACGTTGCAAGCTACGAATAGATATAGATGTAGGTGCGTATATTTTACAAATAATATGTTCCAGAGAACAAATGAAAACACCTTTTATTGTCCCATATTTCTCAATGTGTACTATTTTTTTATGGTATTTGAATTTTTGAATACATCATCGTTTTGATGTATTGACTGTATACAAAAATACTAAAGCATAATAATATGAAACAAAAAAGAGGATATGAATGATACGATACACGATACAAAAAATTATACACAATAAAAATCATACAGTACCTGGACTTGTGGATGTTGATCGAAGCAAAAGTCCTGCTGGTTTAGGCTTGAGGGTGGGTTTCCGCGCTTCATTAACAATTTTATTCTTTTGACTTTTTGACTTGTTATTAGTGGAAGTGATGTTAGATGCATACTTATCATTAATTTTAGTATTATTCAACATCCCGACAGCATGAATATTGTTGTTATTATTACTATTCTTCTTATTATTACTATTGGCCTCATTGTTTTCACCATCATCAGCATCCATATAATCATCACTTTGATTTTCATCACTCTCGTCCTTTTCACCTCCCTTGACAATGACATTCCTACTCTTCTCTTTCACGTGTTGAGTTGTATCACGTTTCTTCTTGTCACTATTAGTATTAGGGCCCAAACTACTACCACTACTAGTACTAATATTATTATCAGGAGCAACGACACCATCACCACCTCCACTTCCAATTCTACTTCCAGCCTGTTTGACCTTTTGTGGTGGTTGTTGCGAGGGGACTCTTTGGGCTACGAAATGACCATTTGAATCCGGAACATAAATAATTTCTGAGTCATTTGATTCCGAAGTCAAAATTCCACTGACTCGTGGCTTCCTTTCCGACCAGCTATATAGTTATACAGTAGAAAACAAAATGAAAATGACATTGTAATCGGGAAATTCTCAATAATATTATAACAAAAAAAGTCTACTAGTAAGATTTCATACGTCATAATTCACTTCATTCAAATTATTAATGCTTATTGTTTATATTATTTTTATGCTTTGTGCTTACCTTTGAACTACTACAAGCGACATGTTGAAGTTGGAGATTTTATAGTTGCACTGAATAATTTTCTTTTATTTCTTTATTTTGTGTAGCAACTTTCACGATAACATTATTCAAACCTACAAAAATCACAAAGGCTTATTAAAGTGTTTTGTCTTTTATTCATTATATTAATTACTCATATTACTTACACACTACACACACAGGAGAAAAACTGATATGACAAAAAAATGTATGAAACTTAGAATGCAAAAGTAAAAATTATACTTATAATTACTCAAAGGAGAGGAGGTCAAATGGCAAATGTATATAGTTTATAGGTAAAAAATGAAAACAACCAAAATGTTCGTTCACTTTTTAAACTTTACATTTTGCAGTAAAAACTGTAAACTTTATACGTATATACAAACAAATGAATACGAAGAATAATCTTAGTTCTGTAATATAATGAATTGTGCATTACAAAGTACAAATTAAACGATAAGTACTGCATTTAATCTGTTATCTTCTTAACTCTTTCAAATTCATTACAGTTTTTAATACACCACTAGTGTGTCAAAGTTAATTAAATTTTTTTGTTATACTTTTGTTTTGAGTTTTAAGGAAGAGTGAAAATGAAAACTGACAAACTTAAAAATTCTTTGTGTAATCTGTAACTTTGGTCATACTTGATACTGTTCAATCGTAATCAAACTTAACTGCGGGCTGCAAAAACAAGAGTACACAATATAGAATATAGATTCACATGTACTTTCAGAACAATAATGTACGGCTCAACACCTTCAAAGTTCAACATGCACAATAGCAAACAGCAACAACAATATAATCGCATCAAATACTCTAGCCTATTGTCAATCTTCATTAGTGTTTCTGTACTGCACAAGAACAATACCTTTGAAGGTACCTAGTATCTACGTATATAAGAACAGCAATAAAGAGTAAAGGATGTAAAATGTAAAGATGAACAAAAAAACTGCATACAGGAGCAATACATAAGCTAAAATATAAAAGTGTATCAGTAGGTACATGTCTGCAATACTTGCAATAGTAAATAAAATCCGTAGAGATTGAACTGCACAAATTACAAATTTCTCTAATTTTTTTATCGTTTCGCCTCGTTTTTGGTGGTAAGCAGTATCAGTAAGCAACTGCCCATTTCTAACCATATACAGCCGATATAGACGATTTTACACATTTATTATATTGAGAATTGAAAATTATGAGCAATTTATTATTTTCATACCTTATTTTTTGATGCTCTTCTTTTTAATAATCAGTGCGTTCCTTTTTTTCTGCTGTAGAAATATCACACATTCTAAATTCTAGCACAGCACAAAAATTAGTTGAAAAACTGAAAAACTTGATAACGTTAAAGATACATTCAATATATTTTATAGTTTCTACTATAAAGTACAAAATAGCTATGCACAACACCGAACACAGAACACGTTGTTCTCCAGCTATGGAGTCACTTGATACTTGACGATACTGATACTGGAACGAATGGAGTTTTTCTGGGGTTTTTAGTCAAATTTCAAATGTATAATGAATTTGACTAACACCAACTCCAGCTTAGCTTAGTAGATATTCGTCGTAGTATGGAATATGAAATATTCATGTTAGATTTAAGTTTGTGTATTTTGTATTGTGTACAAAGTGTCTCTAAATATACCTTTTTATGTATGTATGTGTGTAATAAAGATTTGATTGTTGTAGGTAAAATTCACTGTTCACTGATAAAATACCAACATTTGACGACGACGAGGTATTCCTTGTCGCAACTCACACACATCACAACTAAACTCTCTTCAAAAGGAAAATATAGAGAGAGAGAAAGAGAGAGACAAGCAGAGTATAAGTAAGCAGTCGAGTTAAATGTTATAATAACATGGTAAGAAGTAAGTATCAAGCTGTTTTTCTCTCTACTACAAAATGCAATAAGTGAGTACAGCTTACAGCTTTGCAAACTACAAACTACACATAATATATACAAAACTCTTTTTCGACGACAAATACAATACACATTACACATGGTGTAGCCTCCATATTCATACAAATAATATACACATGTACAATGTATAATGTGCATATTTATTACATACGTAACTTGACGTTAGCCATACCTTAGACTTTAGTTACATTATTATGAATTATGATACATACTCAATACAGAATGCACAACAACAATAATGCAGGACCGAGGACGATTTCTGAAATCTAGAGTACAGTTTACAGAAAAATAGGATGAAAAAATATTATATGTTTCGTATTCTAGATTCTAAATTCTAGAGAAGAATATTATGTATTACGTAAAACTATAGAATCTTCAATCTAGTCATTTTAGTTTTTAGTGGATGGTGTTTAGTACAAGTCTTGATTTTAGCCTGTAAAAAATACAAGTTCGATAGGAAAATTAATCATAGTCATTATATATTATTATGTAAGTACGTATATATATTTACTATTTACATTGTTATAGTATACTTATCTAATCTCCATTTCCTTCAACACGCATGTGTTGGGTGTTGAGTATACATATTGTTCTGATGTACACTGATTACAACAACTACTAACTACTAAAGTCTATAGTTTTTACGGGCAAATAGGTGTTGTTAGTACGGTGTACAATGTACAGTGTGTATACGTATATCATATATTATGCAGCATGTATGTATGAATAGATATCGTCCATAGTCCGCAGAATAGTATTCGACAAAAATATGTAAAATGTACTATGATTTTTATGCACACAAGTAGAGATGTATATATTATATACATATGTATCGTCAAAATGTAAAAAAATGTAGCGCCTCTATACTCTATACTATTCAAATTATTTTGCAGAGATACTCTGCAGAATTAATGTTTGTGATAATAAAAACAATCATCATCAGCATGCTACTGGAATAGGAATGAGTAGAACCATATCAAAAGGAGAAACGCTTTTTCTCTCCATACATGATGGGCTGTGTTGAGATATTGAAGCTGGTAAAGTCGAAAATGTGTATATCTAATATTTACATTCTAAATACCTAACTACATATGGCAAAACGGGTAATATGAGAACATTTTATTTTGATGGTCTCATAGTAGTAGTAGACATAGTCGTAGTATGTACTTAACTACGACTAACTGCCTAAGCATGTATATATTTACTCGTATCTTCATTTAATAATAGTATTTTCTTATAATACATAGAGTTGCTGGGCTTGTGTAATCCATGATGTAAATATATATGCCTGTTTTAGATTTTAGACAGTGTATGGCTAAGGGAGCAATATGAAAATTCTAATTAGACCTGCAAAGTTTGGTATTTTTTGGTATAATTTGTAGAAAAGTGTAAAAAAATTTAGTATAATTATGTATGACACACTTAAATAGCGCAACTCATGTATGAAATGTAAAATTATGTATTTTTTCCTAGCTCGTACAGTAAATATAGTACATATTATTGTGTTGTATGTATATCACCAATAGTTAGTACAGTTTAGTATCATATTATTTATACGTTATTTCACTTTTTTTTTGCAAAATCAAACCTAATGTATGAAGAAAAATAAAAAAGTGCTATTTGTGTACACATAAATAACTTGAGAAGATTACTTTATTCAAACCTTTTATAGATATTTTATATTTTTACATGTATAATAGATATATATAGTAATAATGATGGGTAGTATACAATAAGTATGTTTATGTGCTGCGTATATATTATATAATTTGTTGTTCGTAATTTATATTGATATTGCTATTTAATACATCATAATTCATAATATATTATATTATAAGATCTTTATGCGTTATACATATTATTCCTGTTACACAAACGTCTCGCTATTAGTTTCCTTTCCATTAAACATTTTATACATCGTTTTAAACATAGCATAATATAATTATTACTCGTATTTATATTTCATGCTATATAGCTAATACTATAATATTATACAAATTTTGAAGGTTTTATATTATCTATACAGTTAATTAAAACAACTTTCATCTCTGATCAGTAAGCAGAGTACACGTACGAATAATAATAGTCATTCATGTTGTTTATTTTAGTATGTAGACTTTTTTGCTTGAATATTGTAAAAAAGGCAATGTTATTTCAAAGACTTTTGATCAAATTAGACTTAAACTACACATAGTAATTCAGATTTCCTGATTACTTTTCATTTTTAATGATAAACATCAATACTAACATTATATTATTATGAATCCAGAGTTCAAATCCATGTACATACTTTAAACGTTTGTACTACAGAAATCCTCATAGTACCAAAATCGCAGTGATGTTTGCTTATTTAATCGTGTCAAATATAATTTTTTCCTGAATTCCTGAACAACAGAACGTCCTATCATCTTTCATTAACTAATAATGACAATAAACTGTTACTACACGTACGTATTCCAATAACAATATATAATATGCTACACTAGATAACTCTTATTCGATTTGTAAATTAATTTCTAAAGGTGATCGATTATGTCATGAAATAACAATCAAAGAAAACGAATATCTTCCCTCTTCCCCCATTAAATTAATAGTAGAACTCAAATAATATAACAAATATATAAATTATGTACACACGACGACTATATATTATAATCATGTTATACACATTATATAATACACATGCTATAGATTACATTATTTATATTATGTTCCTTTTTGTACAACAGTATAAATTATAAATTATTATTATTTTTTACAACCTAAATATTTTCAAATTTTTAATAACAATAACAACTCTTACCATTTTTTTTATAAAAAAAAAAACAAACAAGGACAACAAAAATTAAGTATAGTCACTGTATGTATACATAATATGATAGCGATTCTTATCTGGAGTTAATTAAACTTGCAACGATTTAATCCATTAATGCGTGATCCATTAAGTCGTCATCTACCGTCATCGGGCTCGCATGGGAAGAATGAGGAGACTGCACTACTAATGGACTAAATAAATAGACAAGAAGAACATTATTAGCATATTAATACCAATTACCAATATTCTACATGAAATTTTAAAGCGTTTTGGTAGAACTCAATTACCTGTACTGAAGTAAAGCTGGAGAATTGGGTTGTGGAGAATGAACGATATGAACGGAGACAATGGGTACATTATTGGATGATGATGATGATGTTGATGACGACGAAGATGAAGAAGTTGATGATGATGCGGATGGTGTCGTTGCAGCTGTTGTTGTTGTACTTGGATTTTGGGCAGAGTTTGTAGTACTTGCTGTCGTCGATGGTTGCTCTGTTGTTGGTACTGGAGGTGGAGGCATCACATTACTTGCATTTGTAGTTTTTACATTACTACTTGAAGTATTGTTTTCACTATTGAAAGTTGTTGTACTTGGATTAGTAGTGTTTGAATCTTTGATCTCAGCTACATTTGATCCAATTGATGAATTACTAGCTGTACTAATACTTGAGTCTGTATTCAATTTTTTACTATTTCCACTATCAGTTGGTGGAACATCAATAAAAAGTTGATCTTGATCAGGACTGAGAGCTGGTGAATTAGCATCACCTGTATTGATTAAGGAAGATTCAGATATTGATGGTTTTGGTGTGGTTGGAATTGTTACAGTATTTTTGTAAATGTTTTCTCCTGCTTGTATACCCGTATTTCCTGGATCTGGATCAGCTAAAAATAATTTACATGAAATATATTACATGTATAACATATATTCATATACGGTTATTCCATTCTAGTAATGTATATACACATAATATAATGGAATAAATGCATACAAGTTTGATGCGATTGTTTTTTTTTCTTAATATTTGTTTTATAATTTACTATGTTTACTTACGAGATTCTGGTGATATAAATTCATCAGCAGGAACATTCGAACTTTCAACATTTACTGGACTAGCCACTATAGTTTTATTTAAAGTAGAGCTGGATGCAGATGTTGTTGTATCATCCAGTCCTGGTATTATTGGAGTATTAGATGAAGAAGATTTTGTATCTTCATTACTACTCTTGCTACTAATACTACTTTTTACATTACTAGAAACAAATGATTCATTTCCAGAAGTTTGATTTTCATTTGTAGTTGAATCAGGTTCACCAACTGAAATATTTCCACTTGCTTGTTGTTGTTGTTGTTGTTGATTTTCACTACTATTAGAACTTTTAACCTTTGGTAAAGATGTATTAGATTGTTGATTATTTGAATTTTGATTTCGTATAGTATTAGATGAAGCTAAATTGGATGATGATGTTGTTGATGATGATGATAAATTCATTGGTGAGCCTCCCGACATTGGTGATGATGAAGAAGTTGTAAATGATGAAGTTGGTTTTGAACAATATTTTTTCATTTCTTCTAAAAATGGAATTTCAGAAGAACCAATGGATGCTGAAGATAATTTAATTAATTTTGTTGGTTCAGATGAAATAGATGATGACTGACTTGAATTTCCAATCAATGGTTTGGATGCAGAAGAAGACGTTCCAGTTGATGATGACGATTCAATTGTAGCACTTGACATTAAAATTGAACTACTTCCACTAGTATTGCTACTACTACTTGAACTTACAGCTACATCAAGAGGATTTTGGGAAACAAGTGTTGATGATAATGTCGTATCGGATTTATCTTTAATACTACTACTAGTAGTATTATTATCTTTATTGCCACTTGTATTTCCAGCATTAATATTCTCATTTTTATCTTTTTCTTGTACAGAGCTATTAGTATTATCTGTATTTGTATTAGAATTTGATCCAGGGGTGATTGTTGTTGTTAAAGTAGTAGTAACACCACTTGATACATTACTTGTTTTGTCTAAAATGTTTTCTTTTGTTGGTGTAACAGCATCATTTGTTGATTTTGATGATGATGTAACGATATTAGAAGGTGATGTATTAGTATTATTCTTTGGTGAATATTCATTTGTGTTGCCAGAATTCGTAGCAGTTGAAGTAGTAGTACTAGTTGTTGTTGTTGAAGATGTATTATTACTGTTATTGTTACCAGTACTACTACTGCTTGTAGTACTGGCTGTATTACTGTTACTACTAGTTTTCTTTGGAATTTGATATTTAGTAATATCAAATTTGGGAGTATCAAACATACCAGCACCTGGAAGGAACAATGCCCTTGTCAAATCAACCTCATCTTCTTTTCTTGGTTGTTTAGTAGAAGAATTACTTGTTGTATTTCCACTTTCACCAGAATTAGATTTCTGACCCGGACTGGATTTTAATGATGATCCTGATGATTTCTTCTCTAAATTAGTTGATGAGGATAATCCTTCTTTATTTGTATCTTTTTCAACATTTCTATTGGTATCTTTATTTCCAATATTCATGTTGTTTTGTCCACTACTACTTCCTCCACTACTAATAATGGATTTCTTAATAGTGCTATTATTATTACCAATTCCTGCAATAGTATTTCCAATACTTGCTCCTCCAATATTTGATAAACCACTACTACCTCCAATATTACTTCCAAGTTTTGTAATAGATGATGAACTTGATAATTTGACACCAGTTCCTGCTTTTTTGCTAATGAGAGCTTTCATACTAGATTTGAGTGTATCTTTTAGTGTAGCATTCAAACTTTTACTCTTGACATCACCTGAACTTTTTGTTTTTCCTAATGTCATTTTCAAACCTTGTCCACCGGGTTTGACCATATATTCTGGATTATTTGCACCACCAGTTCCTCCAGAATTTCCATTTCCACTTTGATTATTATTATTATTTCCACTAGAAGATGAAGTATTGTTATTATTGCCGGTATTTGAACCTCCGTTATTATTATTATTATTATTACTCGAATTGTTTCCAGTACTACTACTACTTGGTTTCTTTCCTTGTTGAGTTATTTGTATAACATCATTTTTAATATTTGTGGATGCTTTAAGATAGTCGTTTTGACTCATATCTTTCGATATTTTTGTTGTATCATCTGCATTAGTTAATAATTTGTCAATAATAGCATTAAGGCCTTTCTTTGCAGTGGAACTACTACTATTAGAAATACTAGTATTACTACCACCATTTCCACTACTACTGCTACAACTACTACTATTACTATTACCACCTGTTGAATTACTTCTTTGAATTTGGGCTGCTAATGATGTAGAACCAACTTGTTGAGATTGCTGTTGTTGTTGCTGATGTAATTGTTTAGTAGCTTCCAAAATTCCTTTATTTAATAAACTTGCTTTCATAAAATTGGAAATTTCTGTAATACTTGTATCTTGTCTCAAATTTCCAACAACTGATCCACTATTAGAAATATTTCCCAATGAACTTGTACTCAAATTTCCAAGAGTAAGTGGTAAGGAATTATCCGTTAATGCTTTCAGATTAGGTATTAAATTAGCAGCAACTGAG
>JAQGBH010006736.1:0-12008 GCA_034698265.1 Sminthurinus aureus
AAGCCCCGGGATTACCTTCAAAAAATGACTTGAAGTTGAAGTGGATGATCGTACGTAATAATAAGCTCGCTACTGTAGACAGTCAAGAGTATTAGTATGAAAGTTGACAGTATTAGTGGCCTACTTTCAAAGTCAATTGAAAGAATGTGTGAAAACCAAATAAAATGTACACACTAGACACTAGACACATGATGCTGCAGAAAAATTAAGTTTCACATGGACTAATATTATTAATCCATTTTATGTACAAATAAAGCCAAGTCTGTATTTACATCAAATGTTTTAAAAGGTGGACAATAATATAATAAGTAAAGTTGATAGAACATTCATGGAACACAACATAAAATGAAGTGTGTATATGACATGTATACATATGTAAAAAAATTGAAATTCTCTCCATTTCAATAAATGTAACTTGATGCATGGTATCAGAATAAATATCCTACACACTACGCTTGTAAATATTGTCTCATCACATTCAAAATGTGAAATGTGTATGGAAAAAAGAAGAAGAATATATAATCCTTTTTACCAACTACTATCGGTATAGCATGTCTTTTGTTGCTATAATAGTATTAGTTAGTATTGGTGTTGATATGCAAAACTTGGGAAATGCTAATAAGGGCTAGTGATTATTGAATAAAGGGATGTTTACAAATGTATAAAACTGTGAGACATTGTGGTAAAACTGGAGAAATATAAAAATGTGTAACTGGGGCAGATCTAAAGGTCCTGTTACACCACCTTTCATTTTCAACAGGAGCGGAACTTCCACACTATACAAAAGTATTAGCATTAGGATGGTCCATCCGTAAGTAGCATGTACAATGTACACACGTATAAGTATATGTAGAATGTAGTATGTACTTCGTATTACAGTACACAAAGTCAAGAAGAAGAATTTCAAATTGTTGTCAATAAATGTATCTAGTTTGCCGACAGGTATGGATGACTGTCTTTCTCCATACATACTTATTTTTACTCAATCTAACGGAATCATCCTCTCATATAAATGCTTACCTGGAGAGATTTTTCCATCATTCAGTCATTCACAGTGGAACGAGAAGCTACTCTCGGGGAAAAGAAAACAATCAAGAACATTTTAACTTTGAGTACAGTCAATTTTGGAAATTGAGAAATTACAATTAATCATGGGATCGAAAAGAAGCGTAATCTTCTTTCTTACTTTTGTGGTAAATTTTACAAGAATAGTGTTTTTTCCATTACTATTTAGTGTATAGTGTTATTTTGTTCCATTGTAATAATATAACATTTCACAATTTATTTGGACATGTCACAATTTATTTGGACATGTCAAGTTGATCAGTGTAATGGATACTTGATACCATCATTGCATAATTTTGGATATGTATTGATTTATTGCAGGCTCTGGGATCACATGTATATTCCTTGCCCCTGGAAAATGAACAACCAGTAGCTGTACCTGAAACTGAAGAGGCACCACAGGCAGATGCATTATCAGTTGTTGAAGGGAGTGATAAAAATGCAACTGAAAAATTATGGCCATTCTTTCCATTTCCAGCATCCATAACAGCTCTGTTCCCCACTCCACCTCCTTCCGTCATCATCGGACAACCCGCTCCACCAGCTCCAATCATTTTCATGTAAATATTACATTTTTCTTGTTGTTTGTTGTTGTCTAACACTGTTATGCAAAGAGGATATAATACATTATGCTCAATTTTAATAATATGTTTCTTATTATTTTTTTTTACAAAAATTAGTAATCCACCTCCCGCACCAACTCCACCACCAACTACCACCACTACCACAACAACTACTGTGGCTCCACCTGCTCCTCCTCCTCCTCCTCCTCCTCCTCCTCCTCCTGCTCCCCCTGCAAACAGGACTTCGGAGAGTGAAGTTGAAGCAGAAGTCATTGCTCCTGTTGTCGTAGAATCGGAATCTTCTGCTAATGAGGAGAATAAAGATGAGAAATTACTCTTCCCTCTACTTACATTCAATGCTGCTCTTCCTCCTTTCCCAGCTCTCCCATTTTTGAGACCACCTTCACCTGCTCCAGTTGTTTCTGTTCCACCACCAGGTATTATAAATATAACATAATAAAACATAACTAATAATGAAGAGTGATTGAATAACCTTGATTGTACTTGAAAGTGGCCTCTTTTTAGTCATTTTTTAATGGTAATTCTTTTTTATTCTATTATTTACAGCCCCATACTTAATTTTTCCACCTGGAAGTGCTTCAGGTACTGACATTACTGTTGTAAATCCACCAAATAACAACCCCATTGTTGTCACTCAAGGTACTGGCGCTGTCGTTGCTTCTGGATCTTCACCTACTGCTACCGTCGTCCAGCCTGTTCCTGTTGTTGTAAATGGTTCTGCTGGTGGACCTACTGCTATTTTTGTTCCTCAATCTATACTTGTACCTTCTAATCAATCGCCATCTACTGTAGTTGCCAATGTGGGTCCTCTGAATACATTGGCCACCTCCAACCCCTCTAATTCTCAAAATTCAATTCTTACCTCTCAAACCTCGTTTGTAGTGTCTATACCAAGCACCGGTTTACTCGGTCCATTCGGTGGAAAATGATTAACTAATTAAATTTAAAGTTTATAGGAGAATGTTAGATAGACACATGACACTACTTTGTTTTCCATCATCTACTCAAAAAAATCAGAGGATATTTAACTAATTTATTGAGTGTACACAACTTTATTTAAATGTGCCCAAATATTTATTTATTTATTTATTTTATTAACTACTAAGTTATTCTATTTTGTTCTTCTTTTTTTGGATGGTGATGAAGAAATTCATCAGCATTGTTGTTGATTTTGCTTTTGTTGTTACCCATAACATGAAATAAAAAAAAAGAAACCGATTTAATTCGAAAATTTTATGTGATGATGGCGAAAGGAACTTTTTGATTTCAAATAATATTTACACCCATGTACATTTTTTATATCAATATTATTGAAAAACTCATGTCTCATATTATGTCATTAATTCAAAGTGTTTTCTTGCTTTTGAATTAAGCGATACGATGTAGTCTGAATACTTAAGATGTATAATATAGTATATACACTATACACGAAAGTAAACGGCGGGCATGATTGCAGCACTTTGCCTTCCTAGAACATTTGAATTTTGGCATAAACCGAAAATAAATCATTCCTTTTATGTGCTGCAGATCAGAACCTTTCCGAGAATGATCTTGAAGCATATTTATATAGGTAATGGAATTCAATTTAGAAGATGAGCGAGTTACTTTAAAGTCTCCTTTCATCATGATATTTTTAGTTTTTAGTTTCTTTCTCTATTGTAAACAACAACACACAGCATCGATTCAATGGTCTGCTTTATGTTCCATTTATCCCGAGACGCACACACAAACGTACAATCATTGAAGGTATTTTAATTCTTACTCATTCACGTTAATTCTGGACATTTCTTGCTTCCTAGTTCATGTACTTGATTATTGTTATACTTTATAAATGCACAATTCAGTTATGATGATACCCTCATAAGTACTTTATCTGAAATACTAACACTTTTTAAAGTAAATTGGTGAACTTTTCCATTTTCCACAATTATTTTTATATCCGGACTTGGTCTTATAGCACGATCAACATATGAATGATACATCTTGTTTAACGTACTTGAAAGGTGTAATAGGGTATGTGTAAACTAGCAACTGTCAAATTAAAAGTAAACTATATCAAAATATGTACTATGTATTATGTATTATGTTCTAGGAACAACCCCCAGGATTCAGGATTCATTCAGGTTGCTTGGTATCTACTTTTATGCATTTGCAGCATTTTATTCCTTCATTAATACATTGTGTAGCAGATTACATCATATGAAATCTAGATGATAGATAATATTATATGACATACGTACATATTACATATTTCCAATGCTCAACGCACGGTTCAACTTTTTTCATGCAGAATGCATAAAGTAAATCTTAGGTACAGTTTGTAACCCGAACGGCTGAACCGATTTTAATGAGCCGTATACCAAAAATTAGGTTAAGCATGCGCAATTATATTGTGATCCATAAAAATCATCAGCTTCATCGTCTTATAATTTTTAACTCCATTTCCCCATCCGTGTGTACATAATTTCCATTGGATACGAATGACAATCAACAACAAACAAGCAAATGAACAAACTTTCCTCGGATGGGGAAATTGAAATAGACTTTGGAGATGATGAAGCTGAGGATTTTCACCGAGGCATGAGGATTACAATATAATTCCCCATGCTTTACCTAATGTTTGGTATACGGATCATTAAGATCCGTTCAGCCGTTTGGGTTACAAACTGTACCTAAGATTTACTTTATGCATTCTGCATGAAAAAAGTTGAACCGTGCGTAAATCAAATACAATTCAACATGATAAATAATAGTTCAAAGCAATTCATAGTAGTGTAGATATGATAATAGTTAGGATATATGCATAATTCATGTTTTTCTTTTGAGTTGTAGTAAAATTTACTGGAAAGTCTGTAATGATAAAATAATGAGAAGTGCGAATTGTACGCCTATGTTATGCCTATGTAGGGTTAAAGGGACAAGTTGCCAGTCCCAATTTTCGATGCAAATAAAATTGACATACAATTAATATGACAAGCGGAGTAATCACAAAGACAACAAAAGATCATTTGAATGAATGATTTCATGTGTAAATGTTCATTTTTCATTGTTAATTGTTAACCATTCGTTGTAAAACTCTACAAAGGAGCATAGGTATTGGATAAGTATAGTATGCTGATCACAATAAATACAGAGATTTCGAAAACAAAAAGATGATGTCTTTTGGGGTTTTTCTTTGGTTTTTTTTACATACATACATACATGCCTAAGTACATTGCATTGCTAAAAGTAAAGTCTTTTCCTTGTCCATTCATTCAATATTTCCTTCCACTGTTTACTGTCGGCTTATACATAATATTATGGTATGTGGTGTAGCACATTTATGTAGCAGTGAAGTGTGCAGTGTGCATACATGGGTCATAGGTACACACTACACTGTATACTGCATATGCAATATGCATTATGCATACAAAATCGTTGGTAATTAGGACAGAGAGTTCCATGGAGGGAATACTCATAATATATCCTACAAAATATATCATAAATCCATTGACTATAAGAGAAGAACATCATACGGGAAGAAAGAAGAAGACCCAATAAAACTCATATTGAATTGAGTTTAGGCCAAAAATTTTAAATATTTATCAGCTGTTTCCCTTCATGAGTGTGTATGTATGTAGAAAGACATGTTGACCTAACAGTGAATAGTCTTTCATTCACAAGGACTGATTCACTTTTATTTTTACCAAAAACGGTACTTTGTCTCACAATTATGACTATTTAAACTCCTGTACGTTCCTTCAATCCACTTCATTTGGAAACTGGAGAAGATTCCAGAAGCATCTTAAAATTGAAAAGTCATTCAATTTTCTAAAATCAAAATCCAAGAAACCAAGTCTCAAGTCAAGTCAAGTCAAGTCAAGTCTAATCGTAATCATGAAATTCGGAATATCATTTTTCCTTATCGTGGCAAGTTTATCAATTTAATTAAAAGTCAAAAGTACATATCAATCAGTGTGTTTGTGTAAAATTCTGTGTTATACATTGTACAAGTCTTTTAACTTGTGTTTTTCTCTGTATTTGTATTGAATAGGTGGTTGCCACCAGCAATGGTTTTCCAGCAGAAAAGGATTCCGCTGATTTAGTTGCTGATCCAGTTAACTCCGTGGCGGCTGAGAGTACAAATCCGGAATCAGTTTCTTCTGACAATAAAGAGGAAAAATTATTTTTCCCTTTCTTGACATTCAGGTACATTCCGATAATAATTCCAGATGATAAGAAAAAGATTCAAAAACTTCATTCATTATTCATTACCAATTCATCATGAATCATACGACATTAATTCATTATTTTCTTATATTCTTTGTATTCACAGTGGAAGCCTGGCGAGTCCAGCAGCACCTAGTGTCGTTGTTGCCAATCCAGGTCCTCAAGTTGTCGCAGTTCCCCCTCCAGTACCAGCTGGACAACTCATCGTCATTCCCAACAACACTACCATATCTGTTGTCAGTCCAAATCAACCTATTACTATTACACAATCTGGAACACCCACAGTTATCAGTCAAGGATAATTTTATTCTCTTTATTTAAGATTCTGCGATTTCAACATCTTTGTTGCTTTCTGTTTTTATACTTTATACATAATGTGCCTAATTTATTTGAGTATGCAGAAGAAGACAAAAAACGATATTTTTGTACAATGATGAATGAATGAGATATTATTTATTACTGTTTATTTTTCAATGAAATAAAATCCCGTCATTTTTATACGCAAATTATTATGCACATTCGCGTTTACAACTTAATACATCGAATCCATGTACCTCATTCTGTGCATTTCTAGTCATAACAATACTTTACATGTTTTAGAAGTAAACCACTACATTTGATTTGGTACAAAAAATACGGTTTTCTACTTTGTAGAATAGTCAGCAGTCACATAGTAAAACGCATTACACCGAGAAAAATCCTCATTTCGAAATTTTCTACGCTGAAGTATATTTACATTCAAAAATACATATTTAGATGAAAGAGAAAGTAGAAAATACATGTTTATTTCCTGTTTTCATAAAATAATTTACAGGGAACATTTTATGAAATGTACGAAAAATGTTTTCTTCTTAGAACAGTTTCTGTTTTCTATTAAAATGCAGTTGTAGTTCCAGCATGAGTTGGAAATGATATTGTAGATTCAAAAGTACATGGAATTTGTTTGCCAATATTATCATGGCAGTTCTTCCACTCAAGATTGCCTATTCATGTGGTTTACAGTATGCACATCTGTACACATCTATACACACTCGGCGTCCATACATTGATGAATTAGTTCATGAATTCACATTTGAAATTAATTTTGGATAATATTTACGTATACGAATATAGTTACATAACAAAATATCATGATTTTCAAAAGTAAAGGAAAGTGTTTGTGAATGTTCTATAGATATTTATTTCAATTATGCACTTGCAAATAGTGTTCTTTTAGTTGGGATCAACGTTGAATGGAGACAGGGAGCCGTTAGATTGATCAACAAACAAAAATCCAGGAATGTAAAGAAAATGTGGGTCGATTTGTAGTGTATTTATGGAGATTATATTAGTTCTGATGAAAATGTGAGTTCCTTTACATAAATACATGCACCTACATTGTACATTTATACCGTACAACCTTATACCTACATTTGTAGATGTTTATGGATATTTATCGTGAGTTTCGTAAATGAATGAATGAATCCACCCATAATGATGTTCCCGTTGGAATCCTTTCCCTTTCTACCTGTGACTACTTTTGCCCTACTTTTTGTTCTTCTTTCTTGTTCCTTCTGGGCATTCCCAAGATATTATATACCACAACATACATGTATTGTCATAATTATGATTCTGGAAGGTAGTAATTTCTACAGGTATAGATATTATATGTAGACAGATAGATCATAAAGACCGACATCATTTTATGCATGCTTTTGTAGGGTAACGGGATTTTATACATTTCCAGGAGGACGATAGAACGAGGAAGGTGTACGGCGTAAAATTTATGAAATTCTTCTGTTTCTTCAAACCCCTTTCATTACCGGGGGAAGGAATTGGTAATTGTGCTCATTTTCATTCCAGCTTCCAGACGTAGATGAGTGTTGAGTCAACTAAAATAATAACCGTGGAAAAATGTCGGGTGCAAATAAACACACATTCGGAATCCTCACCGTCTCTGTAAGTTTGTTTCAAGTATCATATTCTTGTAAAATATAAAATACTATAATCATTTGAAAATAATATAGAAAACAAATTGTGTGACTAGTGTAAGTTGAATTTGTCTGTGTAACATAAACTTCTGATTGATTTATTCTTTACTCATAAAATTTTTTAGGTTCTACTGAGTGCGAGTTTGCTACATCCAGCTCATGGAGCACCTACAGATGTTCTTGGAAGTGAGAGTGACATGCCGAATTTCCCAAATTTAGATGATTCCACTTTTGACAATTTTTCTCCAGATGTTTCGAAACTTGAGGATGATTTCCTGAGAGAACAAGTGGCGACTTTAGCTTTGGATCCTCTTCCAGGGGACTCATTATATGAAGGAGATTTTCGTGTAGGAGATTTGGGTGAAAAACAAATACCGGAGAAAGGACACAAACTTTGGTGGTTTCCCTCACTTACCTCTATTTTTCGACCCCAAAGACCACCTCCTCCACCTCCACCTCCTCAACCCATTTTGGTCTATTTACCACCTACAACAACGCCTCTATCTCAATCAACTTCTAGTACTACTACTTCTACAACTACAACAACAACTGCTCCTCCTCCTCCCACTACTACTACTACTACTACTACTACTACTACTACTACTACTCCCCCTCCAACATCTCCAGCAACACCTGCAAAAGTAGTCGAGGAAATCGAAGCCTTTGATAGTGAATCCTTTGATGCTATCCTCCCATTTGCCCTTGATGAAGATTCTGGTTTAATAGATGTAATTCTTCCACTTGTAGTATTACAGCCCGACGTTGAAGACAAGGACAAGGTGATTGATTTTCTTGGTGTAGTTCCCAGTCTTAGCATTGTGAGTTCACTTCAATCTGATGCTGACAATGGAGATGCACAAGAACCATCAAAAATTGAGAGTTACAGTCGACGACTGCCGTTAGATTATGACTAAACACCTCGAATTATTTCTCTGTAAAAAAAATTTTCTTTCTGATAATTCTGATTTCTATGTATTTATTTATGTACAGTTATTATATGTTTTACGTTTTACTCATATGTATTCAATTTCAATTAAAGTATTGTCTAGTCAGAAATAATAAAACCTTTTGACTCCACCTTCTGCCTATGATTCAGTTAATGAATATCAAGGATGTCTATATGCTAAATCATAGGAAGTGGGAGGAGTCAAAAGGTTTTATTATTTCTGACTAGACAATAGTATTATTGAAAATTGAAAGTATATTATTTTTTTCGTTAAAAAATAACTACGAATGACAGTTTTTTTCCGCAAAAATAAAACAAATCTATTGTTCATTCAAATAAATTAATCGACTCGGCGTCATTAAAGTGTTTCCCCACAACTACATAAAAAACATCATAATACATAGCAAAAAAATATCAAGATGTCACAACATACAAATTTGTACCCTTTTTGGAATCACAAGCTCATAAAATTCTCATAGAATTCGCATTTTTTGATGAACCGGTTTTGTCGGGAATGTTTGATTAGTGAACTTGAAAATTTTCATAACACTCATTTGTTCAATGCAGTTAGATGTTAGATAAAATGCAATTCACTTCACAGTCTACAAGCTACACGAGTTGATGGATAGATTTAAATCAATGTTCACTGAATGAAAAGTGGGACAGTGTAAAAAAATAAAGTGTATTCACTTACACATTACAAGACACAAGACAAGATGGAAGACAGAAATTAATAAATGTATACTGACATTTAATTTGTATGTGTAACGTTTCTATGCTGTGTCAACAGCGCATAATGTACTGATGCAAGGAAGCAGGAGTGAACAGCCACAACTCAACATTGCTTGTCTAATAATAATAGTGTCATTGTTACATTATCATGTCAAGGTGTAGTTCAATGGTAGTTTGTCCTTTGTATATTTTTTGAATTATCTCTAGTCGTCTGCATGACCTTTCAGTCATGTTTTGAAAACTTTGTAAATGCAAAGGAGGCAAATGTAAAGACGTCTATTGGTTCATCTTCCAACTAAAATTGCATAAATCATAAACAGTTTGATACTTGATACACATGACCATTTATCCTTACCGGAACTACTTAAATGAAAGTGAAACTAAAACTAAAGAAGAGGAAGTGTGAAAATAGACGTTGAAAGTTTAAGAAAGATGACAGATAAAAGGAATTTCTCATAATATGTGCCATGTACCTAAAAGTTCATCATCAAAATAATGCACATTTTAGTGCTAGTGTAGTGTAAAAACTAAGAAAAAATGTGAATGAGTAAATTCACCAAAAAGTCATGAAAGACTTTAACTTTACGGACAAGCTAATAGATTTAGTGGTACGATTTATTATTTTCTCGGCATCATGTCCTGGTATTTTCGGCTGGGACGATTTTATGCCGGGTGGTGCCAAAATTGGTATTGGAGGAAAAATTTACAGTTTCACATCTGATATGTGCAGTGGAGGAATTTTTTTCAAAAAACCAGTGCAGCTTGATTTCATCTGTCCTCATGGATAGTAATGACCAATGGTTTTTCTATAAACGCAACAAAAAATATATTTCTCTTCTTAACAAACAAGTTGATCGTTTCATTATTATTTGGTCATTAAGTTTTTTCAGGAGACCAACAGGATGTAAAATGGCAGGGACTGACATTATTTCTGGAAAAAACTATGCATGCAGAGATTATGCAGAGACTGACCAAAAGAAATTTGTGAGTTTAAAAAAAAAACTATGATGGTTATGTAGCAGCGTTATACAAGACACATTATTTTAGACTTTATTCTCCTGCTTGAAAACTCTAGCTTCAAGCACTTTTCCCTCTAACACCTCCTGAACTCCCGTTGGATCACTCTATTGCCTTATTTGATGAGCCCGATACGTTGAAAAATTTCCGGAGATATGCCTACATAAAAGCCATGAAAAAGAAATATCTTCCTCATGAAAAAGGAGCAAGTGGGGTGGTCGTCTCTAATTCACATAATACACCTCCAGTCAACATTGGAAAACTATGCTATGATGGTGACCCGGAAACAAATGGAGCTGCATTTCTTGCAAATATCACTGGCGACTTTGAAGATGGAGGTACATACAGGGCATTTTCTTTCTTTCCAACTCTCTGTTTTTACTGCACCAGTTGATAATGACGTTGCAACTTTAGTTCCTGTTGTAACGTTCCTATTTTTGTTTTTTGCAGAATCCTTTGGGTTTTTCACAAAAAACTGCAAGCCCAACAGTCTTGACATTTATTTAGAAAGGTCCGTGAGATTTTCATTTAACGAAGGATGTAAGCCATAAAATTATAATTTAATACAGCACAAATACTTTCATTGATAAAATTATGTTTTTTTTACAAATTGATATTCACAAATTGGTTGCATTTTTTAATAAGAGTACACTCAATGACTCTGTGGCCAAAATCTGAACGCAAAATATAGACAGGTATTTGATTGTGCCGGGGCAAATGTAAAACCATACAAGTACCGCTCATACTACTTAACATAGTTTAATTTACTAAAAGCATATACCTGTCAATTTCGTGTATTCAAATTTTAGCGGCACTTCTGTCTGACATTTTTTAATTCACCAACTTGTGAATACCTCTGTACTAGCATGCAGTTGAATAGTGTACAAACTTTTTCGCTTGTATTTTGTATGTGAAATGTTTTACAAATCATTTGCAAATCATTTTTCTTCAAAGTGACTGACCCAGAAAGATTTCAAGGAGAAATCGAGGCAAGGGCCACAGGAATTTTTGGTGATGAAGTGAACTCTGAAGAAAATGCTATTTCAAGTGAAGAAGACAGTGGTGAAAACGATTTACCGGAATTAGGGAGTGGACCTGGCTCGCCTAAGCTCGATTGGCCTCAGAAAACAGGTGACGGACAATCAGGTTCAAACGATCAAGCAGGAGGAGGACCAAAGCTCGATTGGCCACAGAAAACAGGTGACAGCCAATCCGGTTCAAAAGACCAATCAGGTGGAGGACCAAAGCTCGATTGGCCTCAGAAAAAGGGTGACGGTCAATCAGGTTCAAAAGACCAATCAGGTGGAGGGCCAAAGCTCGATTGGCCACAGAAAACAGATGACAGTCAATCAGGTTCAAAAGACCAATCAGGTGGAGGACCAAAGCTCGATTGGCCACAGAAAACAGGTGACAGTCAATCAGGTTCAAAAGACCAATCAGGTGGAGGACCAAAGCTCGATTGGCCACAGAAAACAGGTGACAGTC
>JAQGBH010006737.1:0-12007 GCA_034698265.1 Sminthurinus aureus
AAAAAAATAAAAATTCCATAAAAATTTTTACAAGTCCCGATTGGTAGCTACTCCAAAAAAATTTGATGGTCCTTCCCCATATTGATTGAAACTTGAATAATTTATGGATCATGAAATGACGTTCGACGTACGGTGCATCTGCTGTCGATTCTAGAATCTCGAGCTTAGAATCTAAAACAGAAAATTTTTATGTACAAGAAATATTATGACCTATTTATATAATAATATTATTATATAAGTTTTAAGTCCCTACATACATTCTTTATAAGTTATAGTATATACTACAAACCCCTAATAACCCATCACATTTTACAACAAATAACAAACTAGGTTAAATAATCTCGTTTAAATTGGGAATTATGAATTATGAGTACTTAATTAAGTTTGTTTGTAAAGTAGGAAACAATGGGAAGTGGGAAATGGAGTGAAATACTAAATACGTGTAACGTGTAGATGAGAAATACAAGTGAATACAAGTGACTGAATGAATGAGTGCAAACTAAACGAATTCAAATTTAATTCAGTTGTGAGTGTAAGTTTCTCTACCATCTATAACCTACAACCTATAGAAGATATATGAATATATCCATAATCCATAATCCATAGTTTACTAAAATAAACATCTCAACCCAGTTGAGCACAAAAGTTTACCTTGGCTAAAAGAATAATTTTACTTGTGCAACTTTCGGCTCCACAACCAACAACCAACAACAATTTTCAACCGGCAGTTTCAGTTTTTAATTGTAAAATTTCCCCTTTTACCTTGTACAAAAATTCTTGTGTTGTGTTTAGAGTTTAGAGTATAAACCCAGTTTCAGTTCCAATAAGTTGTACAGATTTTTTTCAAGAATATTGAAATTTGAAATTTGTAATTGAATAACAAAGGGTGAGCCACTGTGTATTTCGGATTTGCATGTAAATACTGCACACTACACACTACAAACTACACATGAACGGAACCGGAAGTACAAGATTTGTAAGTAAGGTACACATCATGTTTCATGTTAAGCGTCAAGATTTGTTGTAAGTGATATCAAAAGCACTAATGAGTCACGTCGTCAGACCCCATTTTTTCCTCCTTCTTTTATTCCCTCATTTCCTCTTTGGAGCCTTTGAGTTTTGGGTTGAGTTTACAGTTAAGAGCTTAGCCGTCTCATTTGTGGCTAATTTGAGCCTTCAAAAACAAGATTGAAATGAAGTTGTCGTGTGTACATTTGATATTTGATGTTTGATATTGTACAGCGTGCTTTGTACATGGTGCAAAATGTAAATGCACATCACACAAAGTTGTTGTTGTTGTTGTTATTATTATTATTGTGATCGTTTACTTGATTTCGTGACTTGTAGGTATTACAAGTGAGTCTTTTTAAGTTGAACCTCCTTCAGAATTCAAATTCACAAGTACGGTAGAAAATACTCACACCCAATAACCAAATGAGAACAATTATGACCAGAAGAACATGTGCAAATAATTTTGTAATTTTGTGAGCACGTTACAATGTTACATGTTAGTTGTGTGTTTGTGTTTGCGTTTGTGTTTCTATTTGTGTATGAGTGTAGAGTGTAGAGTTTAGAGTGTAATAATAATGGTAATAATATGTATGAGCTCGTGAATGATTAAAAGTAGATGTGTATAAAAATGTGTACACACATGACACATCATGCCCCATACATTTTTATTATTTATTTTATTACCCTATACTTTTTATTCATATTCACAATCATATTCATGATTCCAGATTGTATAAGGTCTAATAAAACTAATTCACTACGTTCTATGTTGCCATGTAGTATGTAGTCTTCAGACTTATGCAATATACACTGTACATTGTATATTGAACGTTGAATATTGGATGCCGAGTAGCTTTATGAATACAAAATATTTGAAAGATGTAGGTAATGTAATATTGTTAATGGTCGTACGTGAACATGTGCATGCTTTATCCGATGTAAAAATACAATGAATGTAGAATGCCCGTCTAATTGAATTTGGAGCTGTTCACATACTACACTCTACATACTACACTAAACATTGTAGGATAAAATCTACTGTATGAATGCATGTAGATTGTGAATGTGATGGAGTTAGATTCCAATTTTATACGAGTTTCTCTCTATTCTCTACTCTATTCCATGTGCCATGCACTGTACATTGTACATATTATGGTTTTATAAGCCGCCGCCGTCACATTCCTATTTCGTGTGGTTACAAATGCAAAAATATACAATGTCTCTCCAATTGTAAATAGTAAATACGTGCAGCGTACAATGTACACTGTATATTGTACATTCTAGATACGTGTTTTCTCTCTAAAGTTTTCTTCAACATGTGTACTACGTTTTACATTCGTGATGTTGTATTTTGTATTGTGTATGCACATGGAAATAAGCAAAACAGTGAGCGGTGAGCAGTGCTCAGTGTACGTTACAACTTGCAATCTACGGAGTTGTGCAGACTTTGGATGGATTATGGATTGTAAATTGTAACTCCTGGTTTGCTCACCGCTTACCTAGCGGTATTTGATATTAGTAATAAGTAAAAGTGTATAATTTAATGGAAACATGTAATTCAACATTGAACATTTAAACACAAGTATTTCAACTACACTGTTTTTCTCCAGTTTAGTTGTAACAAAAATAACATAACAAGCCAGAGTTTTTAGTTTTTGTAGATTGTTTCCAATTTGTACGTTGTGCTTTGTAAATTATACATTATACACATGCATTCGGACGTTTGGAATTTGGAAAAAGCACGACATTCTAGATTCTGGAATCTAGACTCTAGATTCTCAATTCTCTTTCTCGTTCTCTTTCTCCGTCTACTTTACGTTTTACGTTAGTTCTTGGAAGGAAATGTCATGTATAATTTACCATTTTGTGAGCTGTCATTTTCCTCATTCTTAATTTATTTCTTATTCCTTGTGTAGTTTGTAAAGCGTAGTACAGTTCTATATTCCACATGTTACATGTTCCACGCATCATTAGCCGTTTCTTTGCAACTACAAATTGATTCTCACATTTCATTCCGACTCCCATTTCTTAATGGAATAATGAATAATGAAAAATGACCATAATTATTTTCTATCCCATTTTCTATGACATGGCTTTTCATTGTGCATTGTGCTTTGTGCATGGTGGTAAAATAATTTTATTTGGGATTTATAACAAAACATCGTAGAACAACAGGTGTATTTTTATTTGTATTTGTATTTGCTTTTGTTGTTCAAGTTGGCAAGGGTCAGGAATCAAGCAACAGGAATTGCAAATAAAACCAACCGCTCCGTTTTAGTTTTTATGGATTAAATGTGCAAAAAAAATGAGGGAAAAGGCTCAGAGAAATGAAAGCGAAAGAAATGAAAGCTCCATTTCTTGAAGGAAAAAGAAGGAAAGAAAGGAAGAAAGTTTTATTGGGCCTTTGTATGCATGATGCATGATGATGTCATGAGACTATGACACAATTCTCGCATTAACTCGATCATGATCGTGATCATTATTATTGTCATTCAAGATTCAAGACATGTCACAACGGAAAGACAATGGAGCTTTCAATTAATGATAAATGATGGCATAAGTCTATGCGCAGATGGTTCGTTTTACTTGAAGCTTTTAGCTTTAGCTTGCTTTTCCATCACGTGTGTTGTGTGATGTGTGGTGGGTGAGTCATACATCATGTATCATATGTAATACAATCAAAGATAGCAAATCAAAATTCTATTAAGGTACAACACAACTGAATTCTCTTGCATTTTGTATTTTGTATGATGAAAGTAATTCTCCCGCTATTAAACATTTCTACCGATTCTCGTAAGCTAAAAACACATGTACGAATACAAAGCACATTTTGTGTACTTGAAACTTGATGGTACAAAATCTTGAAATATTTGTCTTGTACTATTTTAAAAAGAATAAAATATATCGAGTGTATAAAGTACAATCGAAATTGTAGTTGTAGTTGCGTGCTGACGAGACATTTCTGGGAAAAGCACGTACACTTTTGCATCTGTGCTTTTCAACTTCAATGCTCTTTGTTGTTTTGCTTTGTTTTCTTGGCTTTTGTCTTCCAGTTAAACTAGGAATTAATTGCTAAATTACTGAATTACAGTTCAAATTGATTACCAGCCAAAAGACGTTTGATTTTTGGTGTGATTGTGAGAATCTAGAACCTAGAGAAAAAAAGTCAATTCACAATTCCCTTGTCTTGTCTCTAATTTGTATCAAAGAATCTATGCAGACGTCAATCGAATAAATGTACGGTAAATGTTTTGTAAGGAATAAGACAAATCAAGCGTTCTGTAGTTGAGCAGAAAATTGTATACAGAGAGATAAAAATAATATATCTATTGACTATTTCTTTGTCAATGCATAATAATAGATAATGCATAAATGAGGAATGGACAATGAATTACAACTGTTTCTTTTTATCATGATGGAAAATCGGAAACAGTCGTGTTTTATTGTTTGCTCTTTTCCACCTTTTCTTTTCTTTCTTGTCCTTTTTATTTTCCATCATTCATCCAAGTATTCAAGTATCCAAAAGTCTTGAGCCAAAAAGACTGGGCAACAGCTTTCCACAGTTTGAAACTTTCTCCAAGCTCGGAACTTGAAACTCCAAAACTCCAAACTCCAAACTCGAGCTCCAAGTTCCAAACAAAGCAAACCATGTATCACAAGTAAAATGGAAATAGAAAATAGGAATTTGAACTTTCCACTTTATTCCCATTGAAACACAGTTGGTCGTATACATACACGAATACATACAGTCAGTTGATGGATGGATTGACGACAAGGATATTGGATACAGGGCATTAAATCTGGAAAAAGCTGTATATTGTACATTGCACACTTTAGATTTATGTATGTACATAAAAATACCATCATGGTAGAACATCTAAATTCCATTCAGTAGACATCTCCCACGAATGTACACTCCACATTGTACATGCATATTTGGATTTGGATTTGGTGATGTATCGATCGCTTCTATTCATTGTAAAATCGAATTTTCCTTCTATAGATATGCGCCCAAATGCACAATGCACACACTATATCCAGGAACTGACAACTGACTTGTGAGTGGTGTAAGTGAAAGACGGAGAACCAGACCAAAACACTTGCGGTCCTTTCTGTCATCATCATCATCATCATGATCGTCATCCCACGCTAAACCATTCATTGATTTGTATTTCAATTTCAGATTCAATATCAATTTCAAAGGACAGGTGTGGGAATAAATAAATGTTGATGGGGTTATCCCAACTTGAAATTCAAGTGTTTTCACACCTACCACATACAGTATGTACAATGTACAATGTGCGAAGTGCAATGTGGAATGTACAGAGTGCACATGGTTTAACTAGGTGAAATGTATGCACTTTTCACACCTCTTCACTTTTTAACCACTTGACTCTTTCCGATTTCTTCTGAATTATTCTTCCTACTCACTATAGTACTACAGACTTTTTCTCTATGAGCTGCAACCCACTAGCTACTGGCTACTAAACATTAGCTTTGATTTTAGAATAACGTATTTATGCAAGAAAGCAATAATCCACCCATTTTTCATCAGGGTGTAAAAAAGATAAAAAAAATGTTTAACCTTTTACTGATTTAAAGTATTTAAAGTTAAAACAACAATTTTAACCACAGGCATTTGAAAGTAAATATATGAAATACATGAAGAGCGTAGGAGAGAGTGTGAAAAAAAGGAAAGAAGGAGTAAAGAAAGAATCAACACCAATGCCAAAGCCAAGACGAATACAAAGACAAAGACAACGATAAGGCAAAGAATGAGATGTTTGTGTTATTTTTGTGGTAATTTGGGTGAAATGTGAGGAAAAGGGAAGCATGAGAAAATAAAACAGGAACAAACCTGGAAGCTAATTTTAGTGTAGTATGTACAATGTACAATTTACAATGTTCAATGTTTAGCGTATATAGTGTATATTTTATACATGTTGTGTGGTATAGTTTGTGGATATAGTAGACATTTGTATGGTTGAAGTGAAGAGAAAGTTGGCGGTTACATGATCATCTCCATCAGTGGCTAGTGTACGTATTTGTTCGCCACTCTGGAATTTTCCGTGTTCCTCGCTTGTCGTTCCATGTTCCTTGTTCCATGCTCCGTCTTCTGTCCTACATCTTTCATGGGTTTTTGGCTCGAGTTCCAGTTTCTGTTAAAATTCAGCAATAGTCAGCATCCGACGCGAGACGCGTTCCTTTAGTTCAGTGGCTCACCAATCCACCAATTCACAAACTCACCAACTCACCTATTCAATTCAATCCGACTCCACGTAGCACCATTCAAAGGCGAATCGTCCAGAATCCAGAATCTAGAATCTAGAGTCCAAAACGTCCTCAATTCTCCATCCTCCATCCTCAAACCAATATCTATCAGTAAAATAATAACAGGAACAGAGCTACGTCTATACAAATTACACATGCTATAAATAAATGAAATGTTTCCATGGTGAATATAGAGTTTTGGTTTTGGCTTTCATTTTAATTTCCTTCTCGTAGTCTTCGGCCCTTGTCTAAAGTCTAAATGGAAAAAGCAAAAAGGCGTACGGATACGGATACAAAAACAAAGACAAATAGGAAAAAGAAAAAGAAAACCACAAGAAAAAATGAAGACGAGAAATAAAAGAAGAATACCCAGAACAAGAAATAGAAGAAGAGGAGAAAGGAGTGCTCTTCGTATGTAGATATGTAGAAACTAGAAACTAGACACAAGCTATAAGTAAAAGAAGTATAGAAAGGTGAAGGCGATCGATATTTGATCCTACTATATACTAGATACTATATAGATGTAAGACGCTTTCACTCTCCTGCCTACTGCTTACTTTCCCCATCACCAAAGAAGAAGAAGGATTGAATTGAATGTGGCTCGACCATTGTTATCACGAGTGTGTTGAGTGTTAAGTGTTGAGCGTTGAGCTTGAGGTATGTGACTCTGTTGGATGTTACATGTTACATTCTATGGGAAATGGGAAATGCTGTACAATGTACAAAGTGTAGCTTATAGTTTGTACTTTGTAGTTTGTACTGTGAGCCATGGGCTATTATCTTTCTATATGTAGATTGTAGATTGTACATGTATTGTAGTTGTAAGTGGAGGTATTTTTTCTGTGTGGCAATCTAAGAAATTTATTGAGGGAGTTTCGGGTCGTTTGTGAATCCAAAATAATATCCGTAAATCTCCACGTAACTACCCTGGCCAGGGTAATTACCTTTAAATCCATGAAAAATCTAGGACTTGTTCCGTTGTGTTCCGGAAGATATCTGAAGGTGGGTAAACATTTTGGAGAAATACGGTATAAGGTATCTTGGATAGATACGTACGTGTAAAAATGGCACTGACGATGAATGTGTACATTGTACAACTTTGAAAAGAGTAGATACTAGAACAAGAAATACAACTTGAAGAGAAACTGGAACTGACTTTGCACTTGATTGCCCAATACGCCCTCAGTCTCTGTTGTTTTCTCCTCATGTGTCCTATCTTTTTCTCTCCGCTTTGTTTTATTTTCCCTCTCTATTCTCTATTCTCTGTGCATTGTGTATTCGTCTAGAATCTAGAAACTAGAACCTAGAACCTAGTTTAACGACAGATAGGCAAGGAATATGGATTATGTATACTCAATAGTCCAAAGACAACTGGGGAAAGTAAATGTGTACATTGTACACTGTACACTGTACACTGTACACATTAATGGTAGTGTTAACGGTAGGTTGCTTTGCTGTGTGCTGAATGCTGAGTCAGCTAAGAAAAGGAAATGTGGATAGTGGAAAATAAGACAAAAGACTTTTCCCTTTTTGGTTGATCCTTCTTTCTGCTTTCCACTTTCCAATTTATATATACATTACGCATAACATTATACATATACTGGCTATAGTTGATCATTTTCCCTACTTTTCTCTTTTATTCTTCTTCATGTCATGCCATTGTGAATTGTGAATTGTGATGTGATCGTCATGGTCATGTGTATTTGCTTTTCTTTCTCTTGTCTTCCCCTGCTTTCTATTCTATTACTTGTACAATGACTCGAATGATGAATGTGAATGAATCCTGTTTTTTTATGTACGTGTTTATATTTGGATCATAAAAAAGCGCTTTCTCTCTCTTTTTCTCTCTGTTTGGTTTGACTAGTCTAATTTTTATTTGCTCAGGAGTCAACAAAGTGGTTCTTTTTGTTTTGATTCTTTTTCATTTACTTTTCCCCTTTTTACTGTCAATAACTCTAATTCTGACTCTGATTCTGACTTCGTTGTATAATGATAATGCAAAACGTAGGCCCGTAAATTGTTGATTGTTCTTCATTTTCATTTCCTTTCATCAAAAACAGGATAAAAACCGCATGTTTCTTTCCTTTTGTTCATCTGAACTTCAGACAATTTTCCAATTCCCAATTTCCAGTTTTGGTTTTTGGTTTACTACGGTTTAGTAAAATCGTATAAAACACCAAAAACGGAAAGCCGAAATCCGAAATTAGAAATTCGAATTTTGTCTATCGATTGAAATATTTTACAGTGAAAGTCTAAACGTCAATTAAAAAGTAGATGTTTCTCCATGTAGATGACCGATATGGATTTTATCTGAGGGGAGAAAGTCTTTGTGTTGTTTATTGTTTATTTCTTTGTTTGAGTTGGCATTTGGCATGCTCAGTGCTTAATGTTCAGTGTTCAATGTTGAGCGACGAGTGTTGAGTGTTCAATGTTCATGTTTTGTCTCGCTAAACCACAGACTGTTTTTGAGGTCGTTACATATAAAGATAAAGTAGAAATAAAAGTGCACACGTGCCAGCTCGTTACATGTGCAAGGCTTGTAACCCGAAACTTGTAACGGTGCAGAGAAAGAGAAATGGTCAAAGACACTCTTACGGCATTAGAATAAAAGTCGGAATAAAACCAAGTGCCTTATGGTTACCTAATGGCTCTTGATTCTTGATATGCATCCATCCACAATCCACACACATGGAGAATTTAGATGCAATATCACAAATGTATTTTTGGAGTTTGGAGCATGGAGAGTTTTGTACACGTGTTGGGAGTAAAGGGTAAAGAGTAAAAGGTAAACGCTAACTTTGAATAAGATGAAATGGAAAAATACATGCAAAATGTTCCTCGTTCAGTTTTCAGTGTTCAGTGTTCAGTCGCCTGTCAACACGTTGTACTGAAACTGTTGTTGTATAATACTGTTTACTGGTTTTTTTATGGGATGTCAGCTTGTATCAATTGTGACTGTCGTGCTTTGTATTCCATTTCCATTTCCATATTTTGTAAAGAATTTTACAGAAAAACATGTACCATATGTTTTGTATATTGTGCCTATTTACAATTTACACCCCTTTAAATAAATGCATGTGCAATACCTTCTCTTGCTTTTCTTTGCTTTGCTTTGGTTGTGGTTTCTTTTGGCTTACAAGATTCACAATTCACAATCACTTATTTTTCTGCAGTATTTTTTGCTGAAAATTGTACTCACTAAAAATGTATCTTTTTGTGTTTGTTTTTTCTCAATGTCAAATGTATTCTTGCTATTTTACATAATCGGAGCCGTGCTACTTTTCTTATCATTATTTTTCCTCTTCAGATTTCACATGTTTTGTGTGCTGTTGGAAATGGAAAACTTGCAAGTCACGGGCCCTAGGTTTTGTGTCGTAAATTGTCACGAGTCGAGATGAAGATGAAAAATATTGTAGATTGTAGACACTCATTTTACAATTTTCGGTTACTACTTTTACATTTTACATTGCCCGTTGTACATTGTAAATTGTACAGAGTAAAGAGTAAAAAATCACATTGAAAATTGAAGATTGAAAGTCTCCTCTTGTTTTTTTTTTAGTAAGGATGCCAAATATCAAATATAGTTTCCGCTATTTTTTCTGCGCCCTTTTTCTTCCTTTCTTGTTGAATGTAAATACATTTTACACGTGAAAAAACTATACGTATATCTAAATTCTATATATGGATAATAACATTGAAACGGGAATGAAATCAAGGTGCTAGATCATTTATTCAGTGAAGAATGAAGAATGAACAGTGAACACTGAAAACTACTTAGTCAGGCACGAGTCGGGATTTTTTGATGAGGTAATTCAAATTGAAGTTACAACTACAACTCTCAACTCTCGCGTAAAAATTTACAAGTAACCAACTCAAACCTCAAAACTCAAAAATAAGCGTAAGGAAAGAGAATATTTTGTGGTTTTGTCTTTTATATTCAATATATTTAGTTTTTGATTCTTCCAAATCAATAAGTGCAATTTTGCTTATAATATTTACAAATGTACCAAAATGTAGGTAAAGTTGTATCTCCGTTTACTCTCTACTCCCTGAATTCTAAATAGGCATTTGTTTGTTTTTTACTTTGGTGGTTTTTACTGTGTAGGAAAACAGTGTCAAAATGTCAAAACTACAGTTTATAGTTTGTGGTGATAGTAGAAAAATATGTTGTCAATAGTCAAAAGCTACCTCTTAAATTTCCATTTGTGCTACAACGGAAATGCACATTTTTTTATCCCTCATTTTTTCTTTGCATAGTAATTGACAGAATGTTCTGCTCTCTTTCTGTTTTTATGACCTTGGCTTCAACACTCAACACATGATTCCTCTTGAGGTTTTACTGAAGTCGGATTTACTGACAGTTGTCAGTACTGAGAATTGAGCATTGAAAACTGAAAATTGAGGGGTTGTAAATTATACATTGTAAATTTTTGTCACAAGTCACAAGTGTTCCTCAAAATTGATTTTAAAATAATGAAGAAAAAAACATTTGAATTCCATGATTACCATGAAAATGCACTTTTTTGACGTTTGTACTTGTATTATGACTTGAGTATTATAATTTATAATATTCACAACTTACGTTGAAAAGTGGATGATCCAACTTTTGAAAAAAACACAAGAGCAACAAAAATCATTAGGTTACCCACAAGGCTGTATATTCTAGAATTCATAATATATAAAAAAAATTAATACATCATTTTTTAACATTTTTAATTTGATTGGGGACATAAAAATCGTTTTGTAGTTTTTTGAATTAAATTAAATTTACTTCCGCAATCTTCAATTTAGATTTTTTTGCAATATAAATGAGCAGCATTGAGTATTGAGCATTTGCTAAAACATGATTTTTATATTGTGTGTTTGTGTTTCTCCTAATCCGTGATTTTTTCATACACATTCCATTTTTAAATGAATAATGAACAGTATTATTCATTTCCCGATTTTTAAATCCTGTTGTTTCTTGTTTCCCATGTCTTTGAATTGTTACGGAATGGAATACAAGTTCTGTCACAAAAATATAGATGTAGAAAATAAATTGAAGTATTTGTAGTTTGTAGGTAACATCAAGATTCAAGATGAATAATTCATAAAACTTGTTTATTTACTAAGTAACATTTGAGTTTGGAGTTTCGAGTGTTCAAAATAATTCATAGTTTATACTACGATTTATGTTGGGACTTGTAACTTTTACATACAACTCGTAAAGTGTACCATGTGAATAGTAAATATCATAGAAATAGCAAATATGTCCGTTTTAACTTGTGTTTAGGATTTATATGTACTTTACAAGCTATTTAATTCTCATGTTTTTACTTTTTCCCGTGCATCTGAAATCTGGAATGTATTAAGTATGATTGATATGATTCATATTTATATAAAACTGTATAGGTGTTTATATTTTTATTCTCAATGCTCAATGCTTAATATTCATTGCATTTTTCAGTGTTTTCTATTTTCTACATTCTACATTCTACACAAATATCTTTATTTTTACGCGCAATTGGGTGTATCTGCCGCCTGTCGGCTGCATTTCCTGTCTGCATAATTTGATAACAGTTAACAATGTTTAGCGATAATAATAATAAAATGGCAACCTTTTTTGCCTCCAGTATTTTCATTCTGTGATAAATGATAAACTAATAAAATCAAAAATCGTCACTTTGTGACGATTTTATATCGCCTTGAAAGCATAAATGCTTAAGGCTCCCGAAGTGAAACTGAT
>JAQGBH010006738.1:0-12007 GCA_034698265.1 Sminthurinus aureus
GAAAAAGTAAAATTTTCATTTTATTTTCACTTTTTGCAAAGTTAAACTGAGTTTAACTTTTTCATTTCGTGAAACACAAGTGAAAATGAAAATAAAATGAAAGGACAAATTTTCGCGAAGGAAACTTTAAATCGACCGAAGTAAAATGAACTGAAAAGCAAAGGAAAAATAAAGTGAAATGAAAAAATCGTGAAACTCTAAATCAGGCATTAGCCAAGAGAAAATGCAGCAGAAAGGGCAAACCGAAACATGTTTTACGTTCAAACTCACTTTAACAGCAGGAGAAATTTTAATTTTATAAATTTTACATGTGAAACTCCAAAATTTGTTCTCTCCCTTGAAATAATATGTGTCGATCTTATGTGGTGCCATATTAGTGTCACTTTGCGCGCAACAAAAATTCAAATACTTGGATTTAAAACTTTGGGTACACTTTTCAATGCTGTGAAGGCACGGGGCAAAAGGCAAGAGTCAAGTCGAGTTGAGCGGAAATGAGAAATAAGTTTAAAAACAAGTGAACGGGCCCTTTCTTCTGTTGCTACAGACACAAAATAAACAAAATCATGAAGCACAGAAGCAAAAGTTTTTTGTGTCTCTGTAGAAAATTTCAAGTCGGAGACGCGGACGAGGAGGTTCATTTTTAAAAAACAGCAATTACTCGGAGTTGTGTCCTGTCGCACCGAAATTCAGCTTGTTGCACTTTAATAGATTGGAAATCATTTTCAAATCCTCTGGACAGTTTACGTTAAAAAGTTTTTGAAATTTTATAGCCTGACGCCGTTCAAAAATTTCAACATATTGAGAATATTTTTCAGTGTTTAGAAATATTTTGTGGAACTTCACGCATAGAAAACAATACAGAAGAATCATATACTGCTCATCAACTTCGTAAACAAAGTCACCCCTTATTCTTCGTCTTCGTATCCTTTCTTCTCGTTCACTGTTGACTCTTGACTTTTCGTTTATTCTCACAGCTTTTTTGTCTGAAACAATCTGTATTTCAGTTCAATTTAATTCAGTTGAGTTGCGCTCCTCGTTTTCCATGTTATTGACTGCGGGAGGTCAACGTAAAAATCCCCAAAACAACAGACGACGCTCAGTAACAACGAGTTCACAAGAAAATTAAAAGGGAGAAAAACTCAAAGGTACATTTCCTCTAGATACTTTTTACTGGGACTCTAACGCCTGTCAAAAGTCAAAAGGAAAGGACAAAAGTCCGATTGTAAATCGTTTCATGTTTTGTGTGTCTGCGCATTACGATCGATCGAAGGACTGATAAAGCATTTAAAGGTAAAGGTGGAATTGAAATTGAAAGGTTTGTTTTCCCCTGGAAACTCAAAAGTCGCCGTCGTTTCTCTATGTCCTTTTCACATTAATTTTGTAGCTAATGAGCAATCAGCATTTGTCTAATGTCAAGCCGAGAGCAAAGAGAAAAGGAGACGCTAATAAAGTGCACTGAAATGTGTCTTAGTTAAAAGTTGTGGGTATGTTATCTTCATTTCAAAAAGATTTTGGCTGAGTCTTTACAAAAACCATGTAAATACACAAAAGGCTAAAAACTGCCAAGCCAAAGATAATACAGTTAAAGCAACTTTGCTGCTTGTAAACGCTTATTTTATGCTAAACAAACAAAATATTGACCAGTGAAAAACGGTGTTAGAATGTTGTAGTCTAAAACCTCAAAATCATAAAATTATGCCTAGAGCAAGTTTTAAATATCTTTCGTTTCAAAACTGGACAAGTCGTTTCTTGTACTTACAGCTTTATAAATTGAGTGAAACATTCTCATTCCTGTAAATTAAATGAAAAACGAGTAAGATAAAAAATTCTATGATTAAACTTCAATTCGTGTGTAAATACTTTTAATGTAAACGTAAATTTTACTTGATATCGTAAAAGAGAAGTAGGAAAAGGAGTGAAACTGATTTTGTACTGATTATGATTTTGATTATGGTTTTGTTTAGGTTTAATGCGGCGCAGTACGGGAGTTTTCTGTTGGGTGCGAGTGGCGGAGCTGGAAGATTTCCGGTGAGTCAATGCGGAGTCAAAGGAGAAAGCGCTGATTTGTGGAGAAATCCGGATTTGCATCTCGAGGACTATTCGGCGGCCGCCGCTGCCAGCTGCCTGCCACTGCTGCTGACAGTCACTATTCAAACATGGGTGAGTCATTTACAATCTCTATAGCAATAATATTTTAGTTTGCAGTCTTTTCCTTTCAAGTCGTCAAATTTCTGTTACAAGTTTTTGATTTTGTACTCTGATTGCCTATGGATACATTTTCCCCAATAGAACTTCAATGCAGTTTGCGTACTGAGCGACGAAAAAATCTAAACGGCGTCAGACTTGTTCTGCACAAAAATGTTTTCCTTAGATTTGTGATGGACTTTCAGGTTTTAGAAATAATGTAATCAGAGTCTCATACAGAGAAAATGAACTACTTTCCGCAGAACAATGTATGCTTTTGTTCTATGCAAACCCACAAGGAGTGATCAAATTGAATTTAAATTTGTAGTTAAAATTCTTCTGAATACCCGTTCAGTCTTAACAAGTGTCTGATTTGTTAAGTTTCGACGCCGTTCACTATTTTAGGAAGCCAAAAGGTGCATTTCCATTGTAGTTGAAGTAAACAGTCCGGCTGCTGCTTGAAATTTAAACCTTTGTACTTACGAAACTTGTGCTTATGTTCGTAACTTATTTGTTTAATTTGCTATTAACGCAAAATTACTCTAAATTACTCAAACAGCAGCTAAATTTACAACTTGTCTGTGTTGTGTTTATTGGCTAAACCAAAATAAGAATACTTTCCGCTGCAACTATATTTTATTTGAATATTCCGCACAGTGTACAAATTACGATAAGCTGTAAAACGTAGGGAATTGCAAAAAACTTGAACTAAATTTACAATCCTGATTGTCATTTCGACATAAATTGCATAAAATACAGAAAAAGACATGAAATGAACTGATTTCAAAAATGAATTTAGAGTATCTGTTGCATTTGACCGTGAGCTAAAATGTTGCTTTGTGTTTCGTAAGAGGAAATGTAGCGGTTGAGCTGGAGCAGAGCAAAAGGCGAATTTACTTTCATTGGAAACGAGAGACACGTGTAACGTTCAAAGCAGAACTTCGAGACTCGAGATTCACGCAGGGTGAGTCCGAGAATCCGGATTCGGATTTTTCATTAAGTTGTGTTCTCCATTCTTTGTGCTTTGTGTTTTGTATTCACGCCGGCTCTTCTATTTTGTCCTTTTTACTCATATGTTGTGGAACTACTTTGAATTACGAATTAAGAATCACACGTGTGCACTGGACTTGAGCTTTCGTATTTCATCCCTACCAATTTCTATTTGGAATGGTTGAGAAACTCGTAATAATAATGCAACTGAAAATTGTTTACAGCTCATTCCACTATTTCATTAGTCACAGAGCTGTTTTAACACTGGTCAGTTTTGCAGCGACTTTTTTCACGAATTTGATTGAACTGGTTGCAAATGAACAAGTGGAAAAATGTTGAAACAATCATATAGTTTCATTAAAAATGCTCCTGCTTCTTGTAAGCGTTTGACGCCACTTGCTAAATTTTGACACGAAAAACTGGACATTCAAGGGTACAAAATTCCTCACTCTCATATTCCTTGTATCAGATCATCACGAAAACGTGTATCCGATTCGTTTACTTACCCAACGATGAATTTGTTGACGGGGGATGAAGAAAACATCCTCATCTTTCATTTCATTTCCCTTGTTCTCGGTCTTTAACTATGATGTTTTGTGCATTCCCTTTGTCATTTCTGTTTCGGGGTGGCGTTATTACGACTATCATCATTTCGCTCCCCATTTCAGTCACCATGACAATGATCATCATTTTGATGGTTATTTCTTGTCGTCAGATCCGCACCAGAATCAAAATGTAAAGAAGATCGAGTACGAGTCGCTCGTACAAAATCATTTAGTCACGGGCCAGGGACAACTAGAGAAGCGAGATAAAAATTATTGAGCAAATGTTAAGAGGAGAAAAGCGAATTGTAATTGTATTTTGAGCCCTTCTCTTTCACGTGCTCGTGTCGATGTCAATGTAAAAGATGGAGTCAATATGAAACCAAAGTCCGTAAATTTATTGTCACTAAATATTGACTCTCGAGTGTTGAGTGGTGAAAAATCATATGTTCTGCAATTGGTAGGAATTTTCCTGCTCATTGCTCGTCCCGCGTTTTGTTTATGATGTGGATATGGATTTTGACCAAAAACAAGAAAGTGTGGCGTCGATTAGAACAATTAGATACGCTTGTATGCGTCTCAGTAAAAGGAAAGGGGAGTCAGCATCAGCTACTACGTACAACGTACATGTGTGGAATTTTGGAGGGTCAGGGGACCAGAGAACTTATTACTATTTACATTATTCATTAGAATCAGATTGGATGATAACGAGAGAGAACGAAAAGAGGGATTAAAAATTACTCGGATCTCTGACCTTTCCGCTCTTCTGCACGTGTACAAGTTATTAATGATCCCCGATTTAATTTAGGTGTAGTTAATATAAAAATGGAGTTTGAACTGCATACGGAATACGGAGCAAAGAAAGAAACAATGAGCATTGCAAAAGCTATCGTGATTTACATGCAAAGTAAAGGTTTACAGAATATTAAACGGTATAAATGATAAATGAATAAGGAACCGAATTCAAGTAATCATTTACAATTTAGATTATTGCTATTTGTTTACCTGCAATCCTTGTTTTACTTCGACGTCGTTCACTATTTTTTAACGCTAAAAATATGCACTTCAGTCAAAGTTAATTCAGGGGTCTCGATAGTCGTTATGCCAAAAGATACAAAACGGAAACAACTATTCCCGAGGGAATCTGCGACAAATTCTGTATAATCATTTTTAATTTTTGACTGAAATCAGTGTAAATCTAGATCAATCGCAAACAAAAATCAAAATATAGTTGTTTTCATTCAAAATGAAAATTATCTGACTTTCGTACCAACGTTGAGTTAATCTGGGAACAATAAGTGGAAAAGCAATATGCAACACGTAACGCACACAATCAATATTGAGCAGATCAATCAAATGCAAGATCAATCAAATGCGTTTCCATGGTCCCCGATCAAAACTACTTGGAATACATTGCATCCAGTGCAGTTCAGACTCCACGGTGAAAACATCCAAGTGCATGTATATTGCCGGCAATAAACAAATAAATAACAAACTATTTGTCTCTTGCCCCTTTTCACTTACTCAGGTCATCACAGTACACAAGAAACAGCGAAGCGCGGAGGAGAAAGTAGTAAAAGAAGTTAGAAAAATCTGATGGGTTCATTCAGCTGAATTTGGTTCTGCGCTAAGGAAATGAATGTTCAAGTTGTAGACCGTGATGCTCGATACTAGTTCTTACGCTTCTGCTCCATTTATCTGTCATGAAAATAAGAGAGTGAATATGAAAAGGGGAACTGAGTCTCACATCAAGTGAGATCCCGAACCGAATCGTCCTTTGACTCCCGCGTTTTGTCTATTCCCAATCCAATCAATCCTCAACACAATACTGAGATTTGATATTTGATGTTTGATCGTCTACATTTCAACCTCTAGTCCAATGCATAGACGATGTTGCAAAACATGGAATATTTTGATGTTCCTATGGTTGTTGTAACAAAAAGATTCAACACACACTGCTGATGACGCTTTTATGTGTAAAAAAATGTTGAATTTCAATGAAAGTGAGCATGAAAGAAAAATAATTATTGTTCAAGTATGTAATAGTTAAGAAGTGTGTTCGTATTGCTTAGTCATTTTTTGGCTACTACGATTTTGTAGAAGCGACAATAACGTTTTCTCTCTCTCTCTCTTTCTGCTAAATTTTGTTGTTTGTTTGTAAATTATGTGCTTATTATACCTTTTTAAGCTTTACTTTCCCACTCTACAATCAAACAACTCTACAACTTTAAGAGCTCATAATTGTATCCAAACAAGCACACATGACATGAAAGCAGAGAATTTATCGCTTCCTTTTCATTGGTATTCTACCAACATTTGTGAATTTTGAATGTTCTAATCCACGACAAGCACACGCATATTGCAAACATATAGAATTTAGAGTGTAGAGTGTGTGGAAGTTCCTTCGTATACGTTTCACTGTGTCACCGAAAAGATGTGACACAATACACTGTATTTAATTTCCTCCTCAGCCGGGCTGAATCATGAAACATACGAAATTTACATTCTCATACATATGTATACCATGAAAATGCAGTAAAGAATTCCCAATACAGTATAAATATGCTAAAAGTTATCGTGATCGTTTTCATTTTCAGTCCAGTAGGCAGAATTTTCCCATTTTCAACCAATAATCAAAGCATATCCCAAATCCAATCCAACTTCCAAAGTTTCTAGCCAAAGGACAAACAGAAGGGAGATTAAGCGGTGAAACTCGACATATTTCCTGTGTTTACTACTTATCACTGGTACTGACTTTTTCTACAGGAAATTAACATCACGTCAAGTTAACATTGGATGTACACTAGAAACTTGACGCTAGAACAATCTACAGCATTCTTTGACTTTGCTCGAACTCATATTTTGCTTGTGTACAGTGTACAAGATATTTAGAATTTAGAACAGACCGATTTCACTGTTTTCCACAGACAACAATGGATTTTTGGAAAGGTTATGTGCTATGTGTTTAATTTAGCATCTGCAGTCTGAATTTGAGTCTAAATGACAGTAGACCATAAGGTTTATTATTACAGCATAAAATTAGATAGCGAATTTCTAGAAATGCTCAACGCTCAATGCTGAACAAACAAAAGGGCTGTTGACGGTCACATTCGGGATTCGTAACAGTATCACTCATGTTTCAAACCATGTAATTTTACAAAATTACGTCTGATAATATTCAAATATTATCTGGAATAATAGTAATAATAATTATCACGACTATTTTAACCCATATACACTAACATTTCCCGTCTGAGAGGATCTCTGGACGGTGGATTCTGAACCGTGCTTGTAAGTACTCATCTTCCAACTAACCACCAACTAGACGTGCAGCGACAACACAAAGTACAACATGTTCTGAATGACTCAACTATGTTCAAGACAGAACAAAGGCAGTAAAGTTTAAAGAGTAAAGAGGAAATCAAAGAAGAAGGAAGAGGACATTGCCCCTTCAAAGTCATGAAAAGGAAAATAGTCCACAACTACATAACTACATTCACGAGTTTAGGGTGATTTGAGTGCATAATCGTATAATCAACGAGTTTCGACGAAATTTCCAACACCCGGAGGATAAATTAGTCCTCTAAGGACGCAAGAATGTCATTATTCTCCCTCCATGGTCCATGGATTACATAGTGACTCCAAAAGTTTCAATGAAGCAAGGCAATATATAGTATATACAATATGCATTTAAAGTTTGTACCATTTTTGTGCTATACACAACCGTTTTTATGCTACACATAGTATTTCTACATTGAATCTAGTGTAAGGCAATCAAATCACGGAAATAAAGTCTTCACTAGCCCCAGGCAAAATGTATTTTCTCTTTCTAGAGTCTAGAGTCTTGAGAAATTGAATGGATTTCTTATCCAGTCAAGAAATACTTCCTTGGGACCTCATACAGACTTTCATTAACAGCGTAAACGACAACGGAAATTGAACAATTTTTTGAACGTATGGTATGAATCGTCAAATGCGTTGCAGCTAAGAATCAAGAATCTTGTCTGTGCTTTTTCCTCAGGCATGCTATTTGTTTTTATATTTTTGATTGATCTTTACATACTTTCACACGCTCTAAATTTGCTGCCATTTCATATATAGATGAAGAAATCTGTTCCCTCAAGCTATTTTTGCTGTATTAGATTCCAAATTTTTGATCAACTTCAAACCTCATGTGTTTACTATCTGTCACTCTCTACTCTCTATAATACCAACGCCTTTCTATTGATTCAGTGCGCTCGTCTGGTCCGTTGGCCATTGACTGATCTTAATATTATTATTAGTTATGATCAAAGAAACTGAGGTAACTAACTTGTTGGAATTTGAATATAAATGACTCTTTAAAACCCCTCTCTAGTGTAAACTACAGACTGTAGACTGTAGACTGTAGTACGTCAAAGACACCCGGTTTACAATCCCATCATTTGGGGTTACTTTTTATCAAATGCACTTAATGCAAAATACAGTAGTGTGTTACATCCACAATCCACAACTTGTGAAATAAAGAAGGCGAATGCATGGAAAAATTAGTAATGCCAAATATGAATGCTTTCATAGTCAGCAGTGGAGTTTTAATGCCGTGATTTATCCACCGAATTCAATTTTAATCAAACCTTTAATTCAAATAGGCAATGATAAAATTGAATTATAATTGTTTTTGTTTTTAGTTAGAACATGGAGAACCAAATTATTATTTTCAAACTGTCTAGAGCCTATGTAGCATGTAGAGTCTAGACATCTAAATTCCTATAGTTTGAAGTTTGGTGTTTCTCTTTATGGGTTAAGCTGAGTGTTTCCCTATAATAAATAAGCCGCATTTCGAGGTCAACGGTGCAGTTTGTAAATCCTTACTTGAGAACGGCTTACCAAGTTTTAGTTTCAAAATTTTTGGTGATATCTATACATGTACAATGTGCATAGATAGTTGTTATGTATTATGGTTTATGGTCAATATAATATATTGAAAAGAGAAGTGATTCAGAATGACATAAAATACTCAGTTGCTGTGCCTGCCGGCAAGCGTAACATAAACACATAATTATGTTTACTCTGTACTTTATCCAGTGTACACATAACTTATAATCAATACAGGAAAGACAATATAAAATATATTGAGTTTGGTTCAGTTTCAGTTTCAGGTTCAGTTTTATCTTACGGAGGATGAACAGACCTCATATTTCCTGTTACAGGGAACGACAAACGTTGGATCCCACACAAACACACATAATACATACGTAGCCATCCTTCCCGTTGGTTTGGCTCTTTGCCACTTTGTGAAAGGTTGTAACTCGCGAAAGAACGTGTTGTGCTGTATTTTGCAGTGTACAGTGTACAGTGTGCGATGTGCAATTTCTCCATAGTTTGAGAATTTCATTAGATTGTTCGACTTGGAAAAATCTTAAATTCACTTGGTGTCTCTTATAACAATAAACAACAAACAAGGCACAGTATATTACCCACTTTCTCTTTTTAGGGTTAGAGTTCCAATCTAGATGAAGATCCAATTTTTTATTGTCCTCACTTTTATCAGTAAACAATAAAATACAAAGTATATGCTGACAAGTGAGTGCTGATATACTTAGAAAAAAAGTTAAAGTTGCCCCTGAAATTTCCAGTTTCCAGAGCTGACGTTCCTATTTGTTTACTTATTTTTACTTTTAAAATGTCCCTTTGTTTCTGTTATCTGTATTTTGTGTTCGGTATTCTGTATTTTGGTCGATGAGGGTCAACGGTCAACAAATAAATAAATTATTGCAAAGACAAGGTCGCAATTTAAAATCCGTCTTTAGACCTTAGAACCTTTTCCAGTTCAAAACCACGCTCTATGCTCAATTTTCACACTAGTTTATCGTATATCTCACTCATTGTCTTTTGAAGGAGGCACAAGGTTATTTTTTGTTGACAATTTTGATGAGTTTCGCAGTCACGTATCACATACATGTCACGTGTATTCTGCATTCTGCATCAATATCTCCATCAACAAATTTTGCATTGTATGTTCTAAGTCGTAAGTAGACGCTGACTTTCATCTTTGCCTTGACATTTCAAAGAAACTGCGAAGGAAAATGTTGAAAGTGAAAATCTACATTCTACATCTAGTAAATCTAGTTAATACTCGGTTGTTAGTAAACAAGAGTCGTGCTCATTTTACTACTGGGGTGAATTGCAAAATTGCAAATACATATTCTGGATGGACGTAAAACGACAGCTGCTGTCAATATCTATCTTTCTAAATAGTAGCTTATGCACATGTATAAAGTTGTATTCCTAACATATTTATAGTATACGAAATACGAAATAGGAACTAGGCACTACGAACCACTTATCCATTCTCCAGGGTTTACAAAATTCAAATGTATCTAAAATCTACAATCTGAAATTCTTTCATTGAGCTTACTTGTCAGTATATACGCTTCAAAATTTACTCCACTAGGGACTTTGATGGTGGATTTGACATGATGATGAGATGAAATGAAAAGAGAGCTTTGACTATTACACGATATTGCACTGTGCTGGGTGTTATTGCTGTGTTGTGCTGTGCCGAGTCGTAAAAATGCGATTGTCGTTACGAGTACAAAGAATATGAAGCGGATTCCTAGTTGATATTACTGCAATTCACAATATACAATGTACAATGCACAATGTAGAATCTAGAAAAGCATAGACTTGCTTGCATTTGAAATTGTTGCTTTTGTGTAATCCGCTTTCTCGGGTGTCCTCTTTGTCCTCATTGTCGTTGTCCATTTCCATTTTCATCTTCATCTTCACCGATCCGAAGCGTCCAAGCTGTAAAATACAATTCTTTTGTCCTTCTTTCTTATTGCAAGAGTTTTCCTTTCCTTCAAATACATGTATTTAAACATGTTGGTATGAAAACTGGGATGATCATCATCACCGTATCTTTCTATTTCCCTATAAACTTTTTTTATTTCCATGTTTATGAACAGTGTATATTAGAAATTGTGGACTTTGTGCTGTGTACTGTACACTGTACACATGGAAAATTTCTGTACACAAACGGATGTTAACCCATGCAGGGTTTTTTGTTTTCCCTTCATCCATTCCTCCCATGTGTTGCAATGAGGATAATCATAAAGTTGTGTTATATCTGCCAGCGTACATTTTTTTAGCACAACGCTGTATAGACATTAAAGACTTTTGGTGACCCGGTTCCAGTTCGGTGGTTGTGGGTTGCCGGTTTGTTGTTTCTCCCTGTCATTTCTCTGTCGCCTTTCCCTTCCTCAATCTTTCATTCCTTGACCTGAATAATTTATGAAGAGGAGAGGAGAAAAGACAGAAACTTGAGCGTCCACAGTAGACACAAAGGAGATGGAAAAATTCCAGATTCCCCAAGAAGAATCTGCAGACCAAAAGAATATAATATTTATACAGTTCTGAAAAAGAATTAAGAATAACCTTCTCCGCCTTGCTTAATACTTTCCCCAGCATTTCAGATTTTAGAGTAGTTAGTAGATGTAAATGGAAGAAGAAGGAGTACGAGGAAAGAAAGCAAGGCTGAGGAAGAACTGGCTTAAAAATTCATAAAATACTTGGAATTCTAAGTCGCCTTGAGCATTGAAACTTGAAACATGAAACTTGACTAAGAATTGCCTTGAACCTTGAAGCGCCTTCATCTTGAATCTCGAACACAAGATTCATTAATCAGCACAAGTTTTTGAGGCACTGGAACTGTAAACTGTGAACCTTTGGAAAATCATTGTCGACTATCAAAGTTTTTATATCTGCAGCTACTCTGAGCCCAGATCCAGAATCCAGAATCCGAAATCCAAAATCTTGGAAATACTTTGTGTAAACAGTAAACAGTAAATATCGAACATGATGAATTTTTTACAGACACCCACAGACAAATTTTATTACATTTGCTACGCCTCATGATTTCCTTCGACTTTTTGTCTTTTCCTTTGGCACAACATGACTCAACATGACTCAACATGGTACAATATTTCATCCTGATCAGTATATCAGTATTTTGGACATTATACATGATGTTTTATGCATTATACTGACACAACAAACAAGTAATATTTTTCAAGTCGGGAAAAAGTTGAAAGGAGACATAACTCTGATTCAATTATATCCTCATAATAAATGTTCAGAATAGACAACACTTCTACTAGATTGAAAATCCTATAGAAAATGGTACATTGTACATGATCCACCCATCAGAACTACCCCAATTTGTGCACTGGATTCGGCTAAGCTTAACAATCCCGAGAGATTCTGGTGGTCGGTGGTCGGAAAAGTGGTCGTAGTGGATGGAAAGTGGTCGA
>JAQGBH010006739.1:0-12007 GCA_034698265.1 Sminthurinus aureus
GCTTCAAATAGTAGACCAGTACTCACAAAAGTGTTCAAATAGTACGCCTGGCTTACTAATTGGTCTTTTACGGTATTTACTATTTATACTGATATAAAGCTGATGCATTTTCCATGTGGCTTGTTTGCACAGCACAGAAAGCAAATAACAGACAGCAGAGAGTGAGTGCATTTTATAACTAGCGATTGCGAGTCGGTGGAAAAAATACATGCACTATTTTTTGATCCACTCAACTCATTGACATTCACATTGCAAGTTTTTTGCCTGTTAGATTTATACGTAGTTTTTATCGTACACAAAATATGTAAACAATGTGTATGAACCATGATCCATGTTTCGTGATATGCGTTTCATGTTCCATATTCCCTGCTTAATTCTCAATGCTCAATGCATTAGCGTAAGAAAGATGGAAAAAACTAATAAACAATACTGTTTTGCATTGAACATTGGAACAGATTGAGTTGGAGCGCATTGAAATTAAAAAAATGTATTTATGAAATGAACATTGTGAGAGCTGATCAAGAACTGATAAATCTTGAACCGTGTGTCAATCAGAAGATCCTTTTCATATCTACGAGTCGATTCTCCATTCTCAATTCTCAATACTCAATTCGCTCAATATACATTCAATACCAAATCAAGAAGCAAGACGTAAAAAAAGGTTGAGTTTGACATGATTAGCAGCACAGCGTGCGCTTGTTTTGTTTTGCTTTGTTACTCAATGTAAACTGCATTTGGATTTGTATTCTTTGTCTATTTTAAAAGGACTTTTTATGTTGCTGTACCATAAGAAAAGTATTTATGACTCGACTTATGACTCGAGCTCTTTTTTTCAACGCTGTTATTAAATATGAATGTCGTGGTTGCTGTTGTTTGGTGTGTGTGCATTTATCTAGTACCTAAAAATATGGTTGTTTGAGGAGGTCTTAACTCTGGATTCTGGAATCTAGATTCGACTCTGGACATGGAAAAAGACTTACACCACAAAAAATGTACAAATAAAAATACAAATACTAATGTGAATAAAGTACATAGTAATTTAATACTTAAACCCCTTTTCTTGCTTCTGTTTCTGATTTTGTTTCTTCCGGGTTTTGATCCATATAAAAGATGAGGTGAATCTCTCCATCCATATCACAAGCTTCTTGATTAATATGAATGTCTAACAAGTTCAACGCCACTCCTTAGTTATTGAAGAGGAGAGGTGGTAGTTGTAACTGTAGGTCAAAATCGGGGTAATTTGGCGACTCAAAACTAATTTTTACTACATATAAATGCTATTTTCAACTCAATTGCCATAAATCATAAATGTGTACTATTTAAATTATAATTATAATTAAGTATGTTAAAATCCGTTACTTTTCTTGATCATCATCCATCATCACTTTCCATTTTTGTGGGCTATGTGAAAATGCTCCAGTCTCGTGCTCAAGTTCGTGGGAACTCGTTCACAGGTAAACTACAAATTTACTTACGAATCCGGTTCAAACCTAAATGTACTTGCATTTCCTTGTCAACTTTCACCCAACTTTTCCACTCGTCATTCGTACTTCATAAAACCTGTATGAACTGAACATTCAAGGCTCAAGGCATGAAAATACTTTTATGTTCTTGATTTTCTGCTTCTGCTTATTTTTGTATCTTGAGTAAATAAAGAATTATAAGAGTTATTGAAAAATAAAAAACTACTTGAAGAGCTATTGCTCGCACTTTGAAATTCATTCTGATTTCATGTCTTTCTTCATAATGAAGAATGTGTTGAGGATGAAACGTGAAACGTTTTTGAGCCCACCAATTTTATGGAAATATTTAAACTTCCATCCTGAATTACCTCATGTATGTAGGCTCTGGACATTGGCTATAACTTTTAACATTAGGCCGTCGAATAATCGAGAAAGGACTCCTTCTCATCTATTCACTTGTAACCGTGAGACGGCAAAGAGAATCGCAAAGTGGCGTCAAACCTCTCAAAATTGTGAATTTGAACAATTGCTTTCCAATTTCCAATTTCCAACAATTCATATTTCATATCCAATTGGTTTCTGAATTTTCTACGTTTTGGCTTTCTCTGTACTTGATTTTCCACGTGTTTTCTGCATTTTAGATTTTTAGTATCGTTTGATTTCAACTCTGATCATGAAAGTGAAGATTGTTAAAAAAAATAACTTGCGATTGTAGATTGTAGTTAATATTTACGACAATTTTCAAACATTTACCATATTTATGTCATATTGGCGTAGGTTTTAATACGCCAACTTTAAGACCGCAATTTTACAACGCGACACATCCTCGATACTTAAAGTTTGCAACCGAAAGTCCAAATCAGAAAAGCGGCGTTAAAAACCTCCCGAGTTTCCAATTTCCCAACGCTAGAGAAAACCAAATTTACAAAGTGCCATTTCTCTTCTATACATTCGTTTTGATTTTTGACCGAGTTGAACGCCGCTCGTTATTTATGTAAGAGAAAACGTTGTTTACGAACTTGAAGGTGAGTACCAGTTTCTGCTGTTTGAACCATCTCCGTGGCAAACTGTACACTTTACACACGATTCAGCTGTGGATTATTTATTTTAGTTCAAAACTCAAAGCTCCAAACCTCTTGTTTTAAATTTGTGTCCAATGTGCAAACTAAATGCAAACTACACATAACAATTTTCAATTTACAATGGCTCTGTGCGTTGTGCGTGTTGGATGTTGAATGTCGTCTCTCTGTGATATTTTGCAATTTTTGCACGCGTGCAAAAACCACAATACTCAGAAAGGCGCGAGGGAATATATAGAAGGAGAAGTAGAACACACACAAAATGTACAGAAAACAGTAAACAGAAAATGAGAGAGATGGAAAAGAAGCTTTCCGCTCCGTACAATTTCCTCACTACTTCTTTTCTGTAAGTCGACATTACATGAGTGTTTTACATATATTTACATATTTATCCTATGCTTTTGCACGTCATCATAATATGTGGATTATATCTCAACTCTAAACTCTAGAGTCTAGACTCTAGAGTCTAGAGTCTCGACTCTAGAGTCTAGAGTCTAGACAATACACAACAAGTGAATGAACGGACGCTGACGTTTGTACTGGCACTGATACTGATACTCGCACAGTGCGAGTCGCTCTGGCATTGGCGATATCAGTGAAATGTGTTACATGCATATAAAAATGTAAAATGGGATAATATAAAAGAGACAAGATACACAGAATACAGAATAATACTCCATTTCCCTCTGTACAGCACAACACACATTATAAACAGTACAGAGTACACAGTCCGTCTACTTTATAGCCTACTGTTACACATTACACATGTTATAACATTTTCATTATGTGTGTATTCAGCATTCAGCATTCAGCACTGACTATTGACTCATTGTTGGCTTTTGACTGTACATTTCTTCTAAAGTACATTTTATATGGCACACACACACTACACATGGTTTTTTACTGTGATTCGCAGTACTATATCCATTATCCATTATCCACGTTTCATACTATAGTATGCGCTAAAATATATTCTTGTTTCTGATGTAGCCAAATGGAATGTAATGTACAATGTGCCATGTGCAAGTATTATGATTATGAGGAGTGCGGTTGTGCGTGTAGCATGTAGCTTGTGGATTTTGAGTACGTAAATGTGACTGTGATGCGTACAGCGTTTCAACAGAGTCTAACAAGTGGCAGGAAGTTGTAGGGAACGCAGAGCGTCGCTTTCCATTCCCTCGCCTTTGCCTTCCTTCTTCGAGTCTACAGTCTACAGTCTAAAATGTAGTCTCGTGTCTCGTGTCGCCTTTGCTTTAAACTACTACACTTTATATGCTACATTCTCATGTGCTTTTAACGTTTGACTTTTGAAATTCCCAATCCTTTGTTCAACGTTCAACAATTTGGATTTTGTGTCATGAAATTGCAAAAAATCTAGAATCTAGAATCTAGAATGTAGACTCTTTTAGTGTAGAATAAAAGCGTGCAATTTATTCGCAAACAAATCAGGTTAAAGTAAATGTCACACATTCAATGCGCAATGCTCCATGCGCATCTTGTGTTTGGGTTGTTTTACTTTGGCTGCTTTATTTAATCATAACCATAATATAAATCCTGGTCCTTCATATTTGAACCTACAATCTAAAATCTACAACCTACAATACAATACGTAAAATATATGTTTTTGTAATCAGTCTCAAAGATTTTCAAATACATTGTTGTTTTTCTAAACCTGAACATGGGTTTCTTGTTTATAGTTACGGATTATGGATTCTGGATTACGGAAATCTGCTGAGGCAAAGGTTGAGTTTAAGAATCCCAGAAACTCAGTTGTCAGTTCTCAATTCTGAATTCTGTCCTAACCGTTCAGTGCTCATCTTAAAATAGTATAGGGAAGATTCCATTATGACAGTCGATTTCCTCGGTAATTCAGATTCAGATTAAGATTTTTTGCTCATGTTCTAGCTCAAACTGACGAATCTTGATCTGGGTTTTCAGAAACTGTTCCAAACGGCCCAGTTGAAAATTGGCGTTGGCGATTAACTCAAGAGCGAACTGGATCAGCTCACGGCTTTCCGGTCCTGATTTACTAGTTTTTTCCAGTTCCGGTTCATGCTGGAGAATGTCATAAAGTTGGCTGCTGTACTTGAGACTGGTTTCAAAGTCCTCCAGTCTGTCTGCAAAATGTAAAAAATTAATTAAAGCAAAAACCAAAAGCATTGACACTGTACACTGTACAGTGTGCATTTTAAGCTCATCATTATGAAATATCAAACGTCAATATTTTTTGGGTTCATTTATTTACAACCACAAAATGCTAAATTTTACATTGGTACTCACTCGCAATGGCCGCTAATTTTGACAAAGAAATCACAAAGTCTAAATCTACATCCTGTTTGGGTTTGACATTGGTCAAAATCTCTTGCTCTCCCTTGAGAAGTATTTTGTACAGTTGCAGAGCTTCTTCCATGTTAAAATCCTCTTGAAGTGTCATTGTATTCAAAAAGTTTGCAAGTGAGCCCATAGTAAACTTGTGAGTCTGGCCAAAGAAGGAGTGGTAAAAATGGTAGAGTTTTTCAAAAATCTGCTCCGCTTCCAGAAATTTTCTTTCTTTGAAATATGCTCCAGCAACCATTTCCAGGGCAAAAGCCTGGAAACGTTTGTTGTGCCTCTTATTTCCTTCATCTTGTTGTTGTTGTCCTTGTTGTTGGTGGAAATTGTCAAGGGCGAGTTTCGTAGCCTCCGGAAGTCGGCCCTCTTTTGAGAGGATCTCGACAAGGACCACCAGAGTATAAATTGTCTCGGGGTGGGCTGCTCCTTGAAGAGACGAGCGTTTTTCGTGGGCGGTTTGAACAACAGTTAGTGCTTCCTCAACGCGCCCATTTTCGTAGAGGTCCAAGGCCTGTTCATTTGTATAAGTTGTTGCCTGTGCGGTGGACTTACCAAAAAAGGCTTCACTTGAAGTCAAAGCGTGCTTGTACAGGCTTTCGTACATAATGTCTGCAAACTCTTCATCGCTCATTTTTTGTCCTTGGGGTGCACAAAATGTGCCGTCAGAGCTACACTCCCTGCTCAAAACTCCCTTTGCTACCAAAATGCCACCCTGAATCTGCACCACCTGCTCAACAGCCTTCTTGGTTTCTGGGTGGTCATCACCTTTGAAATTAAACAATATATTTGAAAAAATCCCACCGAAATTCTTATACATTTCAATTACAATAATTATTATCGTTATCACTCACAAGTCAGTTTTAATTGCAAGTGCAATTGCCCTTCGCTACTCAATACTCAATACTCAATCCTATAAACAAAATAGTTACCCAGTATTTTTCCTCTTGTGGTGTAAACTTTGATGAAAAAAGTTAGTGCTTCCTCCTCGTGCCCGAGCAAGAGGGAAATAGAGCCGAGTTGGAAGAGGGCGTCCAGTGATTTCTCATGTTTTGGGCCAAACTGGTGTCGATTCATCCTGTGAATTCGAGTCCACAGTGCAAATGCCATTTCATAGTTTTTCCTATAGAGTCGGAAGTCTGCCGCCTTTCTAATCAAAAAGCCACTTGAGATTATCTCTGTATTTTCCACGAGATAGATGATGCAGCAAAAAATTGTCAGGATAAAGATTAGAGCAATACAAATGCACATTAGGATTTTGAGAACCCTGGAAAGCAGAGACAGGGACGTCTTCTCTGGGCTCTGGTTTTTCTCATCAGCCTTTAATCTTCTTGTCCAGGAATTTGGATTCCGACGGCAAGGTCCTCGTCTCCGTCTCGTCATTTTTAGTCCAAGTTTTGTGCTAAATGCTGAATTTTGCTCAGATTTTTACCACCAATCAAACTTCAACACAGTTAAATTTGTAAATATTTTACTTGTGGATACTGGATACCGGAACACGTAATATTTTCACAGAGTATGCTAAGGCATTTTTAAACTGCGAGTAAAAAAGAAAAAAGAACAAATGAAGAAGAATGAGGCAAGTTGCAGCTCAAAGCTCAGCTGAAGGTAGAAAGAGGCAAGGGTCGTTGGGACTTTGAAGCAAGTCCTGGACCCTTTTCTGGGGACAAAAGACAAAAGGCAATGCAGAAGAGTTCAAGCCACAATTTGAGGGAAGGAAGCTGAGTCATTTTATAAATATTCTTGTTCCTTTTACATGTGTAATTTTCGTAATTTTCACTAGATTCTACATTCTGCAATCTAGTTTGATTATGTGGATTTCGCTCCGAAGGCTGCGCAGTCAAGTTTTCATGCCCTTTGTAGTAAATTCTCATGTGCTTATGAAACACCGGACTCTTATCAAATGCTCATAATTCACAACCACTTGGATTTTATTGTTTATTGCTCATCAAAATACAAAATACAAAATACAAAACATCTAGATTCTAGAATCTAGAATCTGGACTTTAGACTCCAGACTCTTTTAGTGTGTTCAAATTGTAGAATTTATTCACAAAAAAATACAGTTAAATTAAATTTCACTCACTCGCCGCTCAATGCTCAATGCTCAATGCTCAATTTTGTGCTTGGGTTTCTTTTTGTTTTTTTACTGCAATTTTTAATCATAATCCTATTTTAAATCCTGTGTGCACCATTTTAAAACAACGTGGGGAAGAATTCATTATGAAAAGTCGGATTTCTTGGAAATCTAGATCCAGATTCAGATTTATATTTTCTCTTCATCTTCAAGCTCAAACTGACGAATCTTGACTTCCGTTTTCTCAAACTCCTCCAAATGACCCAGTTCGAAATTGGCAGTGGCGATTAAATCAAGAGCGAACAGGATCAGCTCACGGCTTTCCGGTCCTGGTTTACTAGTTTTTTCCGGCTCATGCTGGAGGATGTCATAAAGTTGACTGCTGTACTTGAGACTGGTTTCAAAGTCCTCCAGTTTGTCTGTAAAATGTAAAGTGTCAATTAAAACTCAAACAAAGTGCACTTGCACAATCTAAATTTTATGCTCATCGATGATTATCAAATGTCAAATTTCAAATTTCAATGTTTTTTGGGTTCATATATTTACAAATACAAAATGCTAAATTTTGCACTTGTACTCACTCGCAATGCCCGCTAGTTTTGACAAGGAAATCACAATGTCTAAATCTACATTCTGTTTGGGTTTGACGTTGTTCAAATTCTCCTGCTCTCCCTTCAAGAGCAGTTTGTACAGTTCAAGTGCTTCTTCCATGTTAAAATCCTCTTGAAGAGTCATGGCATTCAAAAAATTTCCAAGTGAGCCCATGGTCACCTTGTGAGTCTGGCCAAAGAAGGAGCGGTGAAAATGGTAGACTTTTTTAAAAATCCTTTCCGCCGCCATCCACTCTTGCTCATTTAAATAGGCGCGAGCAACATTTTCTAATGCCGCAACACTGGGCTCATGGATTTTGAGCTTATTTCCACCATTTTGCTCTTGGTTTTCTTTTTGTTGTTGTTGTTGTTGTTGTTTTTTTTTTGTTGTTGTTGCTGTTGTTGAAAATTCTCAAGGGCTAATTTCTCAGCCTCTGCAATGCGCCCCGCATTTGAGAGGATGTCAACAAGGACCACCAACGTAGACATTGTCTGAGTGTGGTCTGCTCCGTGAACAGAGTGGTGTTTTTTATAGGCGGTTTGAATAAGAGTCAGGGCTTCATCAACTCGTCCTTTCTCGTACAGATGAAAGGCCAATCCGTTTGTATAAGTTGTCGCCTGTGGGTTCAGCTCACCAAAAACATTTTGGCTCGAGTTCAACACGTTCTTGAACATGTCTTCAATCATTATGCTCCCAAGTTCTTCACCGCTCATTTCTTTCTGTGCCAATCCAAACGCTGACTCGAGTGACGGTGCCGGTGAGTGTTTTAAACTTGCAAAAGTTTGACTGTCAACCTTGTTCTGCTTCCTCTTCAAGAGTTCTTTCATCACCAGGATTTCACTTTGAGTGCGCGCCATCTGATCCAGCGCCATCAACGTGTCTGGATGATCCGCACCTTTGAAAATTAAAATAAGAAAAGGAAAAAAATACATGAGACAAGAAATCCTGTATTGTAAATTGTATTAATTTATTTATGTCTTTGCACTAGCATTTTAAAATTTTAAATGGGTTTTTGCTCTTTGATTGCTACTCTCATGATTTAAAAACTTTGATTTTTACCCAGTATCCTTTGTCTGTCGTTGTGGACTTTGATGAAAAAATGTAGGGCTTCATCCTTCCGCCCCTGAAAGAGGGAAACAGTGCCGAGTTGAAAGAGGGCGCGGAGTGATTTCTCATGAGTTGGGCCAAACTGGCGTCGATTTATTTTGTAAATTCGAGTCCACAGATCAAATACCGTGTCATAATGTCCATCATTTAGTCTAAAGTTCGCCACTACTTCAAGCACATCCACATTTGAAATCATCTCTGTGTTTTCCACCAGGTGGATGAGGAAGCAAGAACCTGCAAGGAGGAAGAGCAGAGCAATGGAAATGTACACTAATATTTTGAGAATCCTCCAAAACAGAGACAGAAAAGTCTTCTCTGGGTTTTTCTCATCAGCCTTTAATCTTCTTGTCCACGAATGTGGATTCCTATGTGAAGTTTCTCGTCTCCGTCGTGCCATTTCAAGTTTCTTTTGTGCACTACAGTTTTTGGGAGAAGAAAAATCACAAGATTTATATAATGCACAAATTTTCATTTAACAATACAAAGGACAGTAATAAGATTGTAAGAAATGTGCTCTAATTTTACTTACCTCTTGAATCTTGAATCCTGAATCTAGAATCTAGAATCTTGAATCTGGAATAAATTGTAACGAAATTTCAAAAGCAAACAACTTTATAGATATTTTATTTGTGGAAACACAAAAACATTTTTAGGATTTTTAAGCGTTTCAGCTACTTGTAAAAGGACAATTGAAGGGTTCTTGAAGTTCAGCGCAGCTCAGCTCAGCTCAGCTGCAAGCGTCAAGTAGAAAGTAGAAAGAGGCAACGATCGTTGGGACTTTAAAATTAGCTCTTGACTCTCGACCCTTTTCTGGTGACAAATGGCAAAGCAGAAGAGTTCAACTTGTAATTTGAGGTGAAGAAAGTACAGGATTTTGTGATTTTCAGAGAATACTTAAATCATGTCAACAGCAGCACAACAAGAAACAAGAATTGAAATCTATGCTCAAAGCTCAAAAAGCCAGAGTTTAGAGTTTAGAGTTTAGAGCTAAGAAGCAAAAACAAGACTGTTACCGACTTACTTAGCCAACTCAGTTTAAATACAAGTTGAACAACAAAGAAATAGAATGTTTCATAAAATAGAATGTTTAAAATGTTCACAGATTACAAAGTGTTAAGTCAACCACATGGAATTCTCGGTCAGTTTTGCAACGACGGAAACACAAATGCAATACATGATGTTTTAGGATCTTAAAATACAATGTTTTGTATACGCAATTCAAAGACAGGAATTGGAAGTGAAGACCTTCCGAGAAGTATTTTATGACATAGTCATTAAAAAAAATGTAAGAAATGCCTGAGTTGTACTTTGTAAGTCAAACACTCACACACCACACGCAAAATATCAAGTTAAAATAGAATATTGGTTACAATTAAATGTGTGTGAAATGAAAAGTGCAACTCAGCAAGCGAATGAACTTTTAACAACTTTGATATTTCCTGTCATACGAATTCTGAGCAGTACTCCGAAACAACTTGACTGGACTCGACTCAAACTCGACGTCAAATCTAGACATTTGACTCTTTTAGTGTATGATAAAATTCAGAATTTATTCCAATACATTAAATCCCACATGCGGTTTTATGCCTCGATTTTGCATTTCTGTTTTTGTTCTAATCTTTTTATTTATTCATAATTCATAATCATGTTCTGAATTCTAATGATTCATTTTGTTGCTAAAATTGAAAGTGAGTTTGGCCGTTGGTAACGGACATTGGTTTAGCGTTGAGCATTGAGCATTGAGGCTGAGTTTAAAATCCCTCAACCAGGAACTCTAATTTTCAATTCTCGATTCTCAATTCTAAAGTGATTGTTCATCGTTCGTGTTCAACGGAAAAATTCAAAAGAGTAGAAAATATATCCAGTTTCCCATGATGAAAAGTTGGATTGGTTGGAAATTCAGATTCAGATTCAGATTTTTCCCTCGTGCTCAAGCTTAAACTGGCGGAGTTTGTTCACAGTTTTCTCCCTCTCTTCCAAATGACCAAGTTGGAAATTGGCAAGGAGGTTCAATTCAAGCATACGTTGCATAATTATACGCCTCTTTGGTCTACTAATTGTTTCCGTGTCCATCTCCAGCTCCAAAATATCATAAAGTTGGCTACTGTACTTTAGAGTGGTTTCAAAGTCCTCCAGTTTGCCTGGAAATTAAATTTAAAAACAAAACATTTTCTACTCATCAGCAACTTTTCGTTTTTTTTTACTTTTGGTATTTTGTTTAGCTGTTAATTTTTAGTATGGGTTTGCTCACTGGACATGTCAGCTAGTTTCATCAAAATAGCCACAATATCAACATCTCCATCCTTTTCTGCTTCAGCTCCTAGTTCTGGTTCGAGATTCATGTTCGGATTCGGATTCAAAATCTCTTGATAACTGTTCAGAAGTATTTTGTAAAGTTGCTCTGCTTTCTCCCTGTCAAATCCTTTACGATATATCATTGCATTCAAAAGGTCTTCAATTGCTCCCCTTGTCAATTTGTGAGTCTCGCCAAAGGAGACGCGATAAAAATGGTAGACTTTTTCAAAAATCCGTTCTGCCTCCTGCCACTGTCTCTGTCTCAAACGGGCCAGACCAACATTTTCTAGTGCCGAGAGCCTGCGCTCATGCAGTTTGGGCTTAATTCCTCCATCTTGTTGTTGTTGCTGTTGGTGGAAATTGTCAAGGGTTAATTTCTCAGCCTCCGGAAGCCGCCTCTCAAGTAAAAGGATCTTGACAAGGATCTCCAACGTAGAAATTGTATCTGGGTGGGCGGCTCCGTGAAGAGCCGAGTGTTTTTCGTAGGCGGGTTCAAGAAGAGCCAGGGCTTCATCAACTCGTCCTTTTTCGTAGAGGTGAAAGGCCAATCCGTTTGTATAAGCCGTCGCCTGAGGATTCAGCTCACCAAACACGTTTTGGCTCGAGTTCAACATGTCCTTTAACATGGTTTCAATTATGAGGTATCCAGGGGATTCTGTTTGTTGTGGCTCTGATTCGGATTCTGATTCTGATTCTGATTCTGACGCTGACTGGGGCTTTGATGCTGGTTCGGAACAATGATTTGAAAAATGATGCGTCTTCAGCTGTCCCTTTTCTTCCATAATTTTACCCTGAATCCACATCAGCTCCTGAAGAACCTTTAGCGTGTCTGGATGAGTTCCACCTTTGAATGTTGCAAGTTTCAAAGAAAAAGAAAAAAAATTCCATGAGACAAAAGCACTTACATGGGACCTTTGTCAACTGCCCCCTCTGGATCCAGCTGAAATTTTGCACACTTGTTCCTCCCATCCCACCTACTCATCCCCTAAAGGGAATTTTCTGCAAACTCGATTTTCGAAATTTTATGACATTTTCAAAATTTCGAAATCAAAATTTTGAATTTTCCC
>JAQGBH010006740.1:0-12006 GCA_034698265.1 Sminthurinus aureus
TTATTATACATGTACTATAACATCATTCCTGTTTTATATATATGTATAAAAGTATATATGTGTGGAGTTGAGTCATAATATCTCCTTCTTCTTCTTCATCCGTTTACTATAACTTGTACTATTATTTTGAAGATGATTCTTCTAGTCTAATTTAATTAATTATTTATTCTCTTCTTATATTATTTATACCATCACGGTACATTATACACATATTTACTTAATGGTGATTTACATGTCTACATAAAAAACAAATAGATACAACTACATTGAAGATATAAAAAAAGGTGAAAGAAGACTTACGTACACACACAAAATTACCTAAAATACAGAGATTGTTGTGTATTTGAAAAATGTCCAAGTTGTAAGTACTCACACACTTTACTATATTTACCATGTATGTATATTATAACAATATTATGCATATCATTTATGTGCTTGGGTATTTCTAAACTCTCTCTGTACTCGACATTTCTGAGATGTTGAAAAAATGTACTTGAATTTTAGGAATCATTTCGTACAAGTTTCATTATTTATATTAGTAATTATTTTCTTCGATCTTCTATGAAGTCAATTTTCAATTCTTGTATGCAATCTTGGTCTTGTCTTTTCTTTATTGACACAAACAATGTTTGAAAGTCTAGTACTACATACTAAGTTAATACAAAGTGTCACAAAGTAAAAAAAAATGTCAAATCTCGAGTAAGGAGTTTATTTGCCCAACGTCACATAATATACAACTCAGTAAGTAAACTTTAAAATCAATTGTATTTCTGCTACAGTCAAAACTATCATAATGTATTATAGTTACAAGTTTGAACATTGTCGTGTCTCCTCTCTGTACACAGAAAAATTAAGTACCAATATACTATAATAAACACGGGTACAGGAGTACCTAAGGAGGGAGCGAGCCAGAAGAAACGAGAGATTATATTATAATATTATATTGAAGTAACTGACTTCTAAAAATATTATAATTTGTGGAAGAAACTTATGCATGAAAAACCGAAAAAACCGAATAGTGCCCGGATTGCGGGTCAAGGGGTCATTATTATGAATAAAAAACCTCATATTCGGATTCACGGTCATCAATTACCCCATATCCTACACATATCTAGGTTTTATGCGGTTTTATGTGGATTTTCGGCATAAAAACCGACAAAACCCGGTTTTCGGGGGGTTCCAGGGGTCGTAGAACAATTAAAAATACAAACAGTACTAACTCACAGTATGACAATGCCAGTACAAAAAAACCGCATGTGATTTGGTCAACCCGTTTGGCTGGAACCGTGAAAAACCGTGAAAAAACCGAATAATACCCGGATTGCGGGTCAAGGGATCATTATTATGAAAAACAAACCTCATATTCGGATTCTCCGTCATCAATTACCCCATATCCTTTACAGACCCAGGTTTTATTTGCTTTTATGTGGATTTTCTGCATTAAAAACCGACTAAAACCCGGTTTTCGGGAGGTTCCGGGAGTCGTAGAAAAACCAAAAATACATACAGCACTGACGACAACAATGACAATGTCAATGCAAAAAACCGTATGTGATTTGGTCAATCCGTTTGGCTGGAACCGTGAAAAGGACAGACAGACAGACAGACGGACGGACGGACAGACAGACAGACAGACAGACAACATGATAGAATAAGGGGAGCTCGCTTCGCTCGCTCCCTAATATGCCTTCTCACGATTCCTCTCGACACAGTATTAAATTCAGATTCTGTAAGCTCGACACTCAATACTCAACACTCAACATAGGCATACATGTTGATTCACGCTAACATGAAAAAACTGTGCCTTCCCAATCTTGAATCATGATCCATGATCTATGATACATGCGTTTAATTTGTTTGTTTTCAATTCAGTCAACAAATTCTGCCAATTCAGTCAATTTCAAAAAAAAAAATTGCAAGCAATGATTTGCAGATGAGAGGATGAAAAACGTATACTTGCAAAGTCAACACATGTATTTTTTTCATAATTACAACCACGAAAAGGGACAAAGATACTCCTTAACTTGTGTAAAGCTCTATGTACAGTGTACTTTGAAGTTTGAACAATTTACGTATAAGGATCGATAGTAAAACATTCTGTAGACTGTAGATAGTTATTGATTACCGGTTATGAACTGTGAGAGAAAATATTATTGTTTGCTTATTGCTTACACAATTTATGTCCGTATATTTTTACATGAAACTTCATGATGGATTAAAAAATTATATAGATTCTTCTCTATGCTCTTAAAAAATCTGTGCACGACAACATACATAAGTACATAGCAAATATAGAATGTAGAATATAGGCATTATGCATTCGTTGAAACAGAAACAAAACCAAACAACTCGGTTATACAAAAAAAGCTGCATGCACCTCATCAACCATCAAACTCGGACTTGTTATTAGAAATGTCCCCCCCCCCCCCCATTTTTTCGTTTTTCGACACATATAAACGTATATACTCAAGCACACCAATCACCAAGTGTTCATGTTGAGCCTGTGCTTGATTTCAATGACCATCTAGTCGTTATCATAGTTTTCATGAAGCTTGTTGTTTGATGCAGGAGCCGTTGTTCATTAGCCGATCAAATACATCATATCATTCCATATTCGTTCACATAGACTATCCATCACCCATGTATTATTTCTGTGAGCTGTGAGCATAGATATGCATAATGCATATGCTCAGAACTCGGAGGCCTAGAACTTTAGAACTTGGAGGTAAAATGCATGAGACTAAGGGTAAAAGTATACACGGGAAGTAAACTGCTTTTGTAGAACATCCCAAATCCCAAACAAATCATGATATATTTTAGAAACATGCATATGTATTACATACTATATACATATTTAACATGCACTTGGTATTATATTTTATTGTCATAAACGGAGCAAACTTGAAACTTTTTACCCCTTGATTTCGATTTTGGATGCGTGAGTACAAAGTTTATCAAATAATATAGTGTTGAATTTGCACGAACTTTCCACACGAAAGGCACGATTCTGTATTGTATATTGTAATGTTGTACATTGTAATATTGTATTTTATACAGGCCTGGTAAAATACATACCAAAAACTAACAATTTAAATGTAACAAAAAGAGGAAAAAGACAAAGTAACTAACCAGCGTAAAAAAACTATACATGCTCATACAATACTATTGTAAAAATAGTCAATACTGTTCACTGCTCAAATATATTTCACTCCAGACTCTAGACATGTATTGTTCATTAGTGCAGTTATTTCATGATAGATGATAAATAATGCAGAATACACCTATAGATAAAACTTTCAAAGTGATTTTTCTATGTTCACTGCAAAGCTAATCACATTTCACCACTTTTCAAATGAGCCCCTGATCCCGAAGATGTTTAACAGCTTCAACAGTTTTAATAATGTCAGTTTGAAAATAACATGTCTAGGATATTGAATACGACGACTATGAATTATTCGTTGTAATTCTCTGGAAAAAGAATAAAGAAACCTTTAAGCATGTAGTTCTAAAGACGATCCACCATATGTTTTGCTGTGCTTTACTGCTTTTGTCACCTGTATAAATAGAGCGAATGACTCTTCATCATGTCTTAAGTTTTGCAAAATAACTAATTTTCAAACCACCATGAAAAAGCAAACAGAACACCCAAGTTTTTCCTTTTACAATGTAAAGCTCTACGTTCTACCTATTCTTTTCATAAGACCCAAGCTCCAAGGTGTCACTCAGATCAAAGGCTTCCTAAACAACTGCATGTGACACAATCTTAAAAGCGGAATATACCAACAGACATTGAAGGACAAGTAAGAAATACATGGCAATTACGAAATGATTTGAATCGCAGATTATTGCTTTTTTACAAATGTATCAATTTTCAACTATAAAATATTATAAATCTCAGTTTCTACGTGTAAAAAAACAAAAATAATGAAATAATTAATAAAATATCATCGATTGATAACCATCTCTGATTTTTAGCATTTTTATTATGGTATTTGTTTAGTCTCCTATTGCTACTTTGTTTCCTTATATGATTTGAATGATCAAAACTATCCCATGGCATATGCCAAATATATGTAATAAAAGTCTGATAAATATTTGTATTGGTATCTACTATCTACGCACGAAACACACAACATAAAATGTAATGAGGGAAGGAAGAGTTAATGCAAGTGGACAACCGCACAATAGTCTACACATGGGTGTTTTCTCCTCGTGAGTACTTTTACCTGTTTAGCTTTTTAATTGTGGCATAAAAAAAATCTCAATATGCTTATCTTTCACATCAATCTCACTCTATATTCTATATATGTACATAACGCAAACATTCTATTTTCTCCTTTTATCAATATCACCACTACATGTAGATTTACGTACAACGTACAAGTGGCACCAAATGACTAAAGGTATAATAGATCAAGATTAAGATGGCGACAGACAACAACAGCAACAACAAAAAGAACGAAAAACGACGAAAAGTCAACTACAAATACTTTATACTGTAAATAATACCACTCGGAATAAACACAAAACCCAGTTAGGGCACAGAAGCCATACACTAGATACTAGACCTGTAGATCGAATTATATCCACATTATTTGATTACTCCATGTTTGATACTTGATGTTGATACGGATAAAATTTCATTCCACCACCAGACTATCTCCACGTGTAAGCAGTAAGCACGATAGCTTGTGTATTTTTGTATTTTAAAAAATAAAAATATAGGAAGCACTTGTGAAGCAACGGCATTTTGTGGATATTAAAAGATATTTTATCCACATACACATATACAATGTACATTTGTGTGTCTAGTATCTAGTATGTATCATCTATTTCACTCCTACTTTTTTGCGTCTGTGTAAACGTATGAGCAGCACATACATAGAGTAGAGCCTGTAAATCCTTACATGTAGATAAATCATTTCAAAAGTGGTACATAATATTTTATATTACACAACAAACACAGGTCTGGAAAAAAGAACTCTACTTGTAAACAGAGTGGTCTGAGTAATTGGATATTTAACACAAACCCCAAAAGGTTGATCCCACTGTCTGTAACGGTAAAGAAGAAGAAAAAACTGGAGACTGGAGGAGTCAATATCAATAAAAGTATGATGAAATTGTAAACTGTAGAATGCAATTCAATATCTACTTAATATACTCTAAATCTGAATAAGATTATATAGGAGACTCATGTCTGAAGTTTTCAGTAAACTACCAAAGGTTTCATTATGTGAAAGAAAACAAGAATACTTGAATCCAGGTTTTAGCATAAAATACAATGTAAGAATAATTATTATTATTGTTATCTCGTATATTTGCTGACTAACTCAAGCATCAAGAATCACCAATATAGGTTCACGTCTCACATCTCTACGCCTTTCTCGTCTTGACTAAGAATTGGAAAGTTATATAATAGATAGGCAGATTGGATTTTGTACTTCAAGATTCAAGACTCAAGACTCAAGACGAATAAGGAAAAATAAAACGAAAAAAAAATCTACATAATAATAACATGAACGATTACACTATACAATACCAATCAGTGACAGATCGAAAAAAGAAGAAGAAAGAACGATGCGATAGAAAAGATCAAGTTCTATCCATCTAGTTCTATGTATTTATTTTGACTTATTATCATCCCAATCATTACCACTTTTGGTGTGGATAGTTTGGATGCTGTCTGTCCTGTCCAGTTGGTCAGTAAACTCAACTCAATCTGTATTCCGTAACCATTTTGAAATTACAGATAGCATGCAGCAGCATACTACATAACTTTTATCCAAAGAAAGTGAAAAAAAGCAAGTGTATTATTTCATTCAAATGCGATAGAAAAACAAGCTCCATACATTCCAAAAAATATATACACAACATGTCAATGTTTTTCATCCCATCAGACATTCATAAATTACATAATACTTTTGGTACTATGTATGTGCTATCTGTTTACCCTTCTGTAGAGATAATGCATAGTGCATGAGTCGAATATACAGTACACACGAATGTATATAGTTTATAATGGACATTTTAGATGGTAGAAGATGAAACTATTATTTGTATCCTATACCATCCTTCACTCACTTCTTGTAACTGAGTAATATATCGCTAATCCTGATCTTTATTCCTTCACTTTATCTGTATGACTCCCTCATTCTTTTTATGCACATTATTATTATTATTATTGTAATAGTAACTCCAAAAGGAACTAACTACTATTACTATATTATTATTCTACGAATTACGAATAGAACTAGCAAGCTTGCTGCCACTCAAAAAATGTTGATAATGTCAAGGATTCTTTCCATGATAAAGGCAAAAAAGTTTTATGCGTGGCATTTCTTATTTCGCTGCACTTGCACTTTCCTTTTTATCTCTGTTTGTCTGCCATCAGTCTGAAGGTTTGTCAGTAGTCAGTACCATTGAAGTACAAAAATGTACAAGTCAAATATTCAGAAATTCAAGACAGACCCAAAGTCAGTATCAAAAGAACATCATGACGAGGAGGAGAAGACCAAATATTGCTATCTCACGATGACATCTGTAATCATGTCATCCGACAAAAGGAAAACTAAACATGACAGTAAGGAATACAGAAAACAATAATTACCCAGTGTATTGTTTTCCCAGGAGCCAAAGGAAGTTTTCAGTCCGCATGTACTTTTGTCTCTTTTCCTCAATTCCTACAATTGTAATTCTTTTTTTTATCTATCAAAAAATTATTCTATTGATAAGAAATTTTTTATTTGCACATCTTTTTTTCCAGCTCAGCACTATCTTCTATCTATTTGTTATTGATGCTCTCCTACACAATGATACTTTTCTCTCTCCTACACAATACACAATAATACTTTTCTCTCCATAGTTCTTTTATCTTTTATGAAAAAAGAAAGAAAAGTACCATAATTTTCGTTGCAGTTTCAAGTTTCAGGCTGTATGAATTTTACATAATACAAATGGACAAAATTGTCAAATATTTCGTCAGCTACAAACTATAAACTACACAAAAAACATATTATGCAGCCAAAGCAGACCCTGCCTTCATTTATAAAGTAAATAGCTTAAAATTTCTCTTCAAAGTTTCTTCTGGAGCGTACGATTTGGATGATATTTTAGTACAAAATATTATCTCACGTGCATTCTAGATTCTAGATCTTGAAAAAGGTGATATTATTATAATAAAATATAATTCAGTGCAAGGCACATTGAAGCTGAATTCAAGGAGTAATACATCCACATAATGTGCATAATAATATGCAAGATGCAGTAAGCTATTCAAATTTCAAATATACAAAAAATATATATATTGTGGTGTTTCAACATGACGTTTCTCTGCGTAGATTTGTACAGTGAAATCCCTTTTCTGTTGTACGAATATTATATACATATACATGTATGTGTACTGTGCCACCAGACACATGTGCATGTGTACAAGAATGTCATACACACACACACACGAGGAATCCAGACGAAGAAGGAGAAGACGAAAATATTTAAAATGTATACTAGACAGTACACGCATAGGCATGTGAACAGACTGACTTGTGAGTTGTAGCACAAAAACTTGGTGTGTACTCTTCCCTTTTCTTCTTTTCTTCATCTTCTATCTATCTCTCTTTCGCTCTGCCTTTTTTCATTCCATTTAAGATCACCCAAGTTTCTTTACTCCTTATTTGTTACTCTTAACTCTTTACCATGATGTAGCACTACATTACAAGGCATTGGATGTGGAAGGAAGATGAGCTGAAGAGACTCAAAGTGATATGAAAGTTGAAAAAGATGAATACATTTTTACTTTTTAAACACTCCACCTCGAAGACCACCGGAATAACAATACGTTCATGTAACGCTCTCTTATAATAATAACAATAAATCTTTCTTCCCAACTTGCCATCAAACTTCTACTTTTTCTCTATAACATACTCTAGTCTGGTTAACCAAGATTTTTCAAAACATTACATCATTTTATTAATACTGTACTATATAGAATATAGTATACAAGCTGATGTGCAGTGCACATCACCATTTTGTACACAAATTTCACAGATGCATATATTATACTTTATACTCATCACATGTTTTACATAATACTTATGGGAGTATATCCTGTGCATAAACTATACAGTTTTAAACAATATATTATTGTTGTAGTAGTATACTGTACTTGTACTATATATGTATGTTGAATTGAAATCGCATCTGGTATTTTGTCTGCTTCCTTTTTATATTATCGACAAATAATATTTCATAGAACAATTTTACATTTTTTCAGCATTATATAACAGCACATTTCTGTCGATAATTCGTAATGATATTCTATATTCTAATTTTTAACGTATGCCTAATTTTGTGTGCACACACATCTTTTTATTACAAGAAATGTAAAATATAAAATTCAGTTGACAGACTTTTCTCAGAGAAGTATTCCTCATGAATTATTCAAAATACAATGATTACGTTTTTTTTTTTAAACAAAAAAGAGATGTTTTTTTAAGTGTATAAATAATACTTTTTTATGAACTCATTGATCGTAGAAATGTCGTACTCAAATTAAAGTTTTTGGTCAGTCTATAACTATACGCATGCTATGATGTACAGGGTATAGGAGACAATTTTTAGTACCTTCTATTACAATACGATATATCGATACAGAAGTGTGTGGGGATCATTGGGATATGTATTTCCATTTTGTCTGTGTGCGTGTGTACAAAACCTCACGTGCTCGCTCCTAAGCTATACGTTGACAGTTGTTTGTTGTTTTGTTTACTTCTCCAATGGCTCTTGTTCCTTTCACTTTTCACCTTATATTCAATCATTTTGAGAATTGAGAGAGAATGAAAAGAGAACCATAAAACGCACTATCAACAGAGAATGGACATCAAGCTCAAACAGCACTGTCGTAGTATCACTCCGAAAAAGGTCTTTATTTATATTAAATACGTAAATCTTTTCCCAAAAGAGTACATTAACAGTGAACTAACCACATTTAAAATTCATTATCACGTAAAAATGATTATAACATTTATTTACGTTTTTTTTTTACAAAATGTTATACTTCTTGAGTTGTGAGTTGTAATAAGACCAACATTGAGATTGAAATGATTTTGGTTTTAAATTGAATATTAATAATATATTATTGAAAATATTCAAATGAATTTAAGATGTGACACATGATTGCAATAAGAAATCAAAACATGGGAGTTTTACCTTTTTGTTAGATGATAATATAGTTACTTGTAGAAAGGGTATAAATAAAATCCTCAAGACACACACAAACTAATATCATTCACCTCTGTTTGTTTACATGATCTTTGAACAAATATACAGAATATAATATCACTCCCTCACAGTACTTTCCTTTTACTTTCTCACACTCCCTTGTGTCATGTGTGCGTATGCATACAAATTTGTTGTTTGTTTATTTTTTTTTTTTAGTTTTTTTCTACACACACATAAATTTACTCCAAATCCAACCTGCTCCTTCTTGTTCTCTCTAAGAACTAAGAATGTACTTTAAATTGGAGGAATGTCACATGTAAAAAATTAGGTTTAAAAAACTGAATAGTACGGGAGCACATGTTGTTCACAAATTTTGCACTTGTTTTATTTGGTTGTATTATTAATTACCCACTTTAACGTGTTGTGAGATAAAGTCATATTTTATTTTATAATAATTGTTCAAAGAAATTACATGATTATGTTGGAAAACCAACTTAAAGAACATTTACGAAGGTAACCTAGTACTGTCAAAAATTGTGTATCATACTCCCCATACCCCATACATTAGGCACACATGTTTGGTTTTATTATTATAGTAAAAATAACAATAATAATAATAAAAGTATGTACATTGGCCACTGTTCAATACACGGTGTCTATACTCTCCAAATGAACTACATTCCGTAAAATTCTCGTGTAAAAACTACATAAATTTGTAAATTTTTTATGTGCTTAAACCAACTGTCTCTTTTTCTATTCCACTTTCACGTCTTATTTGATTCCACAAATGAAGCCAATAATCTTAAGTAAAATTTATATTTATACACATGTGTGATCTGTGATGGTGTGAAGGACAGTTATGAGACAACTTAAAAACAGTTTTAAAGATACACAAAAATACTCATGTACAGAAATAATATACAGACAAACACACACTCTTTCAAAAAAAAAAAAAGATGCGTCTACGTATAAACTCTGAAAAAGACTGACAGAAAGATGGGCAGAGAGCGAACGCAATAGTTAACATTTACCATAACATAACATACCATTCCATACTTGTAGTAGAAGAAGAAGAAGTAAAAGAAACAGAAGAGGAGATTTTTTCCATAGCATGTTGCATCTCCTAACAGCAGAATAACCAGCATTCAAAAAGTGAGGACCAAACAAGCTAGTCAAACTTTTTGGTGTTCTCTCTTTTACTCTACGTTTTTGAATCTCTGAGTCAGGGAGGCAAAAAACAGCATGTATCATTCCCCTTATATACATATGATGGTTGTTTTTTCCCTCTCTCTGTCTGAGTGTGCCTCTATTCCAAATTCATCCCAGAGGTCCAAACTATGCCGAAAATTTGTCTCTGCCGATTTTGGACCCAACTTCAACTAATATACCCTTCAAGTCAAAAAATTTCAATGATCAGTGTAGAACATCGAAACCTGTGGTAAATTTTTTGACCATCTGAGGGGGAGGGGAAAGGAGGAGGGAGGTCAAAAAATAAAGGATATCTAAAACATTGGAATTACAATAAAAGACATGGATGAGGTCATTTCTTAATTGATTGACCTTTACTGGTCAAGCAATGTAAATCCAAGTTCCCTTTACAGAAATAGAAACATAAGAAACAAATGATCAACGTAGAGTACGGTAATAATTCTGTTGTTTTTTTTTTGGAGCAGGTTGTTGGTAATGTTTGTTCCCTTATGGTTCAGAATTGTTAGGTGAATAGCAAGTGCATATATATAATATATACATACATACAAATTTTCTACCGCGGCAATACTGCGGGTTTTTACTGTAGCATAAATATGTATATACATACAGATAGAAAAACACAATACGGAAAGAACTAGGGATACAGATTGTATAGCATAATACATATATACAAAGTATGTATTATATTATAAAAGAGTTGCGTGCAATCGCTTGAAGCAGTCGTGATTCCAACAACAGCTCTTAACTCCAACACACCCTCTCTTTATATACTCTGTCTTTTTTCTCCTCTCCCTCTCACAGTCAGTCCGTCATCCAGTATTCAGTACTACTTCTTCCCTTTTCGTCTTCCAAAAAGCAGTCGAGACCATCGTTTGGAACTAGCAAACAACATTCTACCGATATGCACACATATTACACATGTATGAAAAGATTGGGTAAATAAGTAACTAGTATAATATATAATAGGAAACATTTGTGTAATGTTCATTATGTATGAATGTACATAACTCTATACGTATGATGTGTGTGTACACACATATATATAGAAAATCTCCATCCAGTTACTTATACTTTTATATCCTTAAATGCAGATATCATCTGTAAGAAGTAGAAAAAAGAAATACTATAATAATACTGAAGAAAGAATAGATATTCCTAGGTATACATATTTAGATGTTGTTATAATATAAAGTTCTTTCGTTCATTTTCCACGTAAGTAAGTATGTACCAGCAGTAATATCTAATCTAATAGTTGTGGCTTTCCGTTTCTGTATATGCACTGACCTAGAGGTCGAATGGCTTAACCGATTGACTTGAAATTTGGAACATAAAAGCTCTTTAGGTGTCAAGTAAGCGGTGTCAGTTATAAAAAGTAGACTTTGACCCCTCAAAGGCCCCCCAGGGGAAATCGATCTTTTTATCCAATGTAAATGACATGTATTTTTTCTTTTAATAGGGTTTCTATGAGTTACAAAACTAGTGTAAACAACGAGAATACTTTGTTCTTTGTTAGCTTGACGGAAAAGTTGTTTACGCAATATGAACTTTATGTTAGCAAGAAATTAAAACCATAGCAACCGA
>JAQGBH010006741.1:0-12006 GCA_034698265.1 Sminthurinus aureus
AACAAGTGAAAGTGTTGTTGGGAGCAGTTGATTTTGATTTTTGGAATCCCTGAAGCTCACTCGCCTTCTCTCAGGACCGATTTTTATCCTCAAAAATGCAAAAATTCAAATTCAAGTCAAGTTTTGACAGTCTTCCGGTCTTGCTGCGAACTCAGCGGACATTTGTAGCATTAAAGAGCATATCAAAGTATTTTTAGCAAAAAACAAATTTCGGTTCCCCGCAGTCGTTTAGCAGCAATCACGTTTTATGCCCAAGGGCGTGAATTTCCATTAATTAATGTAATTGTTTTCCGTTGCTACGGTTTTTGGGTTTGTTTATTTTTTACAACGAATTTACAAATCCCGTTTTTGCTTTCTCTATTTGGATTCTGAATCTTTCAAAAGAGTCGGAAAGTTTCAAGTGTGAAGCAAAGTTGCGTGAAAATTCCTGGCTTTGACTTTGGACTTGGGATTTCTGAAACGCATACCAAAAATTTCAATGCTCAGTATTTTACGAAACATTTAGTTCCAAAAATGGTCCAAATTGCTGCAGAAATCAGTTGCTCATGATTCATGGTGGTTTCAACATTACTCATCCGGAAGACTGAAAGATCTGCTCTCTGCTCACACGTTTGCTCGGAGAGACAGAAATAACTCAAAATATCCAAAGGATTTTGTGTTTTTTACACTCACTTGTCTATTCTCTATTCTCTACCCGTTTATCACCGAAATGAAACTCGACAAGATACAACATTAATTGAGTATGAAAAAAACATGTTCCGAGCGGCAATTAATTAGCATTTGGTTGATATTTGATATGATAAAAATGGAGCAACTTGAATGTGGATCCTCGAGGGAGGGAAAACACATCATTGGAAAATACATGGTTGCCAATTTTCTTATAGATGACATTCTAGATTCTAGATGGCGCTGCTGGTTGGCAAGATTACCACGTCCTCATTAAACAATCCACCAACATCTTTTCCCGCGCCCTGCTTTTCCAATATGAAACTGTACATCAACTTGAGGCGGATGTTGACAAGCTGCTTGAGGTGCTTCCACCAGCTACGCGGCAAAAGTTGAAGACTGCCCATTTATCAGAAATTATGGGCCTCTTCTTCCACCTGGCGGTTGATTTAAAGGAATTTGGAGTTGCTCCAACTTGGACCAGTCATCTGGTTCGTGAGACCAAGTGGACTTTCATGTGGCTCGCGTGGCTCGGGAATGACCATGCAAAATATTTGGAAGGTACGAAACTCCGGAACAGGGCCAGATGCTCCACCGTGGGAACACCACCCCTTTTTGAATTCATGTGCATCATGGAGGGCATTCAAATCCCAGTGGAGACGCGCGAGGATCTTCATTTTATTCGCATACTCGAGGCTTCTGGAGAGTTGACGGGCTATATCAATGACATTTGTTCCTTCCCAAAAGAGTGTCAGCAGAGGGCAGATGGAGTCAAGCAGGACAACATTTTGATTGTGTATCATGAAAACAAGGGCAAGAGTTTTGAGGAAGCAGCTGACAAAGTCTCCCGAAAGCACAACTACTCCTTGCGCCTCTTCCGTCAAATTTTTCAACACATGGACTCGGGAAGCAGGAAAATGGTAGAGGATGCGGAAACGGAAGAGGAAAGAGGAAATGCGAAAACCACCCTGCGGATTTTGAGCATTCTTGCTAAAACAACAGCAGGAAACATAACAACGCACCACATGTTGAAAACAAGATACCCCAACATGAAAATTACAATTAAAGACAAAAATTAAAAGTGTACAATGGGGATTTACCTTTCCGATTTCACATGTTTTGTCCTCATTTTGTTTGGGCTTATGAAATTGTGCATTTTAAAAATAAAATTTGTAGTTTTTGAACTCAAATACCAATACTCAAGATGCCCGTTCAGTTTGTTATTTTTTCGCATTCTCGCATTAAATTTCTCAAACCCACACATTTTAAATCCTAGAATTTAGAATTTAGAATTTTGTTACATTTAACTTGTCATTCATTTTGTCCTTCGGCTGTTTCAAACATCAATATTGGACTATCCTAAAAATTAGAAAGAAATTTCTCTTAGCAAAACATGCAAAAAATTATTGTATGGGACTTGCTGATTATTGATTATTTGCTGTGCTTCGGACTGGATTTACACTGAAATTGGCATTTTGATATTGGCATTGAGCAAAATATTATATCAAACGGCTCATTAAATATTCGCAACAGCGGATTTCTTGACGACACAAGAACCGAGAAACGAGAGAACGGCGCGTGTATTTTATCTCTGCTTTCGTCTCGAGTCTCGAGGTACATGGACTAAACTGCGTCACATTGTCGTCAAATAAAGAGGAAATATGAGTGAATAAAATAATTGATCAAGTCTGGCTCTTCAGTCGTATTATTTATTAGTTCCGCTGAGTTCTGTTTAATCAACTCGGTTGGCTGGATACTGGAGAAAACAGCTGAATAATTCATGTCCAGTTTTATCGCTTTCTAAGAGTCTAGAGCTTCGTCGCTCTCATTCTCATTCCCTCTCTTGCTTCTTGTTTCTTGCTTCTTGCAAATGGAGCAAAAATAACTGAGCAAAAGAAACAGGCCAAGTCAATGTAGAATGTAATAAATAAGCCAACCCAAATGCGATAAACGCGACAAAGTGAAAAATGCGTTTCTACTTATGGGTTGGGGGGTCAAAAGTGATTTTGACCCTTCGACGACTTCAAATATGTAAAAATATATTTGCGATATTCGCGATAAACGCGAATTTTTCAAAATAATTGCGATAAAGCAAAATAGTTGCGAAATTTCGATATTCATATAGACAATTTAATACTAAGTACTAATTAATGCATGAAATGTCAATGAAAATACAAAAACTGTTTACAGTATAATATAGATATTATATATATTTGGTCAATTATGTATTTAATTCTCTCGTTTTTGGGGGAACTAGAAATACACAAATTCATGGAGAATTATTTTCACTGGTAAATTCTCACACATAATCACTACGCGGTTTATGCATCGTTTGCGCTTTGCAATATGTGTACACATATATTTCATAACGTGCCGTTTTTCAAAAGTTGAATTGAATTTTGAATCCGTTCATTTATATTTACATTCCATTTACTTTTTTGAAATGGGTCGAAAAAAAATAACTCCGTTATTAAGAGTGAATCAGTATCCGAATTCGGGGTTTATAGAAAAAAATGCAAAGCTCTGGTGTAATCACTGCGATGAAGAAGTGAGTCACCAAAAAAAGGATTCGATTGATAAGCATTTGCAAACTAAAAAGCACACATCATGGACAGGTATTAAGTATATTATACTACAATATATTATGTGTAAAATTTACAATATTATTATAATTTTTCACAATTTATTTAGTTGTACCCCTGTTTACATTGTCAACATTTTACGAAGAGTGCAATATGAAACCATAAAACTAAACCTTTTAATAATGTTGCAGATGGAAAGAGTAATACTGCACCTATTTCCGTATTTAATGTGGATCAAATCAATATTCAATGGGAGAAAATGATTGAAGCTTTCGTTTCCGGCAATATCCCTCTGCATGTGTTTAGAAACGACAAGTTAAGAAAATGGATGGAAAAGTATACATTAAATGGACATAAACTGCCATCAGAAACGACAATGAGAAGACAATTAGAACCATTAGGGTTGAAGGATTTACAATATACTATAGATCTTTGCAAGTATGTATATACACTAAAAAAAATTATTTATCCTGTTTTGTCTTTTGTATGCATAGCTTTATATATATAAATACACAGCAAATGTACATGTGTTATATTTTTATTTTTTTTAAACAGAGACAAAGATGTTTGTTTGATTCTTGATGAATCCACAGATATGTTGAATCGAAAAGTTTTGAATGTATTAGTTAACCCTTTGGAACATGGGGTAAAACCTCGTCTGCTTTCTTCCTCTTTTATCGAAAAATGCAATGCAAAAACAATAGTTAAAGCTGTTATTGATGCTATGAAAACCCTATTCTTGGATCTTGAAAATCTCGTCATCTTGGTAACAGATAATGCGCCTTACATGATTTCAGCAGGAGAAAAACTGTCAGCAGTGTGTGATAGGTACTTTTATATGTTACACATAATATACTACATAATAATAATATAATATATAATATATGACTGGAAAATTGGAAGATCGGAAAAGCTGAATTTTTTTAATATACACACTGTACATTGATATATCTGTTTATTGCATATTTCCAACGCAACCAATTCAGCTTTTCCGGTCTTCCAATTTTCCAGTCATATATGTTATAAAAGTATCAGTGTCTTTTTTATAGTTTTTTTTGAGCCATACGATAAATATTAATTCGTTTTTAAGGCCTTTTATGTATATTATATATTATAAATTATGTATTTTAAATTCCAACACTGGCTTTTGTGTCGTAGATTGTTACACACTACATGTTGGGCTCACATCCTGCATCTTGTATCCGAAGAGATTCGTGAATCAATGCCATTGGCTGATAAATTAATATCAACAGTAAAAAAGGCATTATTAAAATGTCCAGCCAGAAAAAATGAATGGTATGAAACTTTGGAGAGTCTCAAAATGAAACAAGTTTTACCTCCAACTCCAGTCATAACCCGGTGGACTACGTGGTTGGAAACCGGAAGTTTTCATTTCACTCATTGGAAAGCAATAGATGAATGGAGAAAGGTGAATAAGGAGAAGACAGGACCAATGAAAATAATCAAGGACTTATTTGAAAATGACAATGAACAACTTGCTCAAGAATTAGAAAGAATTCAAAAAATATATCCAGGATTGTCATCTTGTATTAAAAATTTAGAAGGGTATAGTCTAGTTTCTGCTGAAATATATTCATGTCTCCAGCTCATAAATTCTTATATGACTCATCTTGGAATTCCTTCACAAAAGCTCAACTTATATTTGAATGGAAAACATCCAGCACTTCAATTCTGGATTGATGTACAGATTTTAGATCCACGAAAATGTCCTACTGATATTACAGATGGAATGCCAGAATCGCTTCTCCGTTTTTCAAAAGATCCTGTACCTTTTCAAGAACTTATGCAATACCAGAATTTGAGTAAAGTGGACAACGACCTAAAAGTACAAAGTGACCCTATTGGTTTTTGGAAAAAGTACTCCCGTGATATGCCAATTTTATCAAAATTAGCTTTAAAAGCTCTTTCTGTGGTAGGTAGTAGTGCTGAAGTTGAACGAAGTTTTAGTTATCTAAAAAAAACGTTAACTCCTCAGCGTCTTTCGATGTTAGAAGAAACTTTGGATATTCATTTGAGAATAATTTTCAATAACAATAATGTACAACATTCAGATGAGTACAATGATTCTGAATGACATTTCATTTTGAGTTTTGAATGAAAATATAATTTATAGTTGCATAATAAATAAAAAAAACTAATTTTGGACTTGTGTTTGAGTTTTTTTACATCACACAGGCTACATAGACTATAGAAACAAATGATGAGAAGCGTAGATTTTAGTTTAAAAAAGCAAATTATGCATAACTTCACCATATAAATAAGCTTAATGTAGTATAAAATAATTGCGAATTAGTGCGATTTTTTGTTTACTGTAAGTGCGATAAAACGCGATTTTTCACGATGGAAAGTGCGATGAAAATGTTTTATAGTCGCGAATGTTGGGTTGGCTTAGTAATAAAGAAGCTTGTTGCCTGCTGCTCGTTGTATGTTTCAGGTAGGTAATGAAACGAAATAGGACAGCTCAAGTAAATTGAATTTGGCCAATCAGATCTTTCATCTTTACATTCGTACTCCGGTGAAACCAGAAACTGCGTTGTGGAGTCAATTCAGCAACGTAGTAAAAACGATAAAAGAGACAATTGACGTCAGTGCCAGTTCCAGTACAAAGGAAAGGCCAGAGAAATAAATTTTGGTGTATTCAACGTTGGGTGGTTCTTCGTCGCTCATTCTTCAACTCAACTCAACTCTGTCCTTGCAAATCAAGTTCAGCTCCTGTTCACATAAAATTCATACTTCTCTTTTGCATCCAATTTATTTTCTTTCAACCATCGGCCAAAGACGAGTAGCAAACTATTTTTAACATTTTAAAAACCAAAAGGGAAAAATCGGATTCAAAATGTTGGCCTTCCAAGAAAATCGGTGGAATTTCCAAGCCATCAAAATCTTCTCCGCTCTGAATTTTCTCCCACTGAAAATTGACACAAAATCAGGAAAAATTCAACGACAATCGAGCAAAATCCGAATTTTCCTTTGGCGTTTATTGTTTTTTCTTGCGATTTGTCACTCTTTTTACGTCCTCGGCAGACTCGTTCAATCGACAATTTTGGAGCGGGAAAAATACTTCCGATGGGACCATTTTGTCATTCACCTCTCGTTTTTTGTGGGTTATTCCGTCATGTCTTACACTGGATTTTGTCTGTTCCTGAAAAGTCCGGGTGAGAGCGTCATCATCTTCAACCAACTTTTTGTGGAGCGGGAAAACCCCTTGCAAACAGTGATGGATCAAGGACAAGGATTTGGCGGGGGGGGGGGGAATTCCGTGGACAAAATGATGGATCAAGGACAAGGATTTCGATTCAGCGGGAAAAGTCGAAAAAGAGGTAGGAAAAACTAAGAGAAAATAGTAACTACAAAATCGTAATGATGAATTTGCACAATATCGTCCACTTTTTTTAGGCTAAAAAATCTTTGCAGCATAAAATGCTCATCGACTAAGAAATTCTGTTTGTGATTTTTGTAGACGGAACAGGAGTAAAAACTGTGGCTTGGATTGAACTCGAAGCAATTTCAGATCCAGCTACAGACCAAACACGAGAATTGGACACAGCTTTTTGGAAAAAATTCGGAACTGGAACCGGAACCGGAATTCGTCCGCTGTTGACATGGCCACCGCAATATTCTCTGGATGAACTTTTGGCCCGAACATTCTCTCCTATTGTTGTGGTGACAGTTATTCCCATGATGCTCATTTTCGTGGTTGACCCGAGTCGCCCTCAACTTTTGTACTCTTCTCTTCCGCCAGAATTTCAAAATTTGTACAGCTTTTTGGCGCTTTTGTCCGTTGAGGCGATTTTTGCAATGGTCACGTGTCTTTTTGCCATGTTTTCAATCGTTTCCCAACTTTTGTTCTTTAGCAAATGTCAGGCGGAATTCAAACGACTGAATCTTCAACTCAGGTGAAAATCGATTGACGTGAATTATTTTGCAGAATCTTCAAAAAATTTTATCTGCTTTGAAAAAAAATTAAGTTTCTCTGTTTTTGTTTGTAGAAATATGCGGGAGCGATTTCAAAGTCGTACCATTGAAAACCGAGACATCCGGAGAGAAAAATGGATTCTCCTTCAGATTCTCAAGGAGATGAAAGAACTGGGGGTTTTTGTCGAGCTCTTCAATCGCTGTTTTCCTCCCTGCATTTTCGCGTTCAAACTCTTGTGTTTTTCTGTTTCCACACTCTTTTACTTTTTCGCTATTCGTCATTTCCACGATTTTCCGTTTTTGGCTCTTTTCACTGCCTACGCTGCCGTTGTCACAACTCTGGTCTTTGGAATTCTGTACCAAAAGGCCTTTTCCATCCCTCAGAAAATAAAACTGTTGAAAAATGAGTTTTTGGTCTCGGTTCACAAAATAACAGGAAATGCTAATGATGAAAATCGGAGCTTTCGGGCTGAAATGAAGCGAGAAATTTGGGGAGTTCGAGATGTTGGGGTCAAAGTGGGAAGTTTTCACACGCTCGAGAGAGAGTCGACGCCTCGATTTATTGACTTTGTTCTAAAAAATGTGGCCAACCTACTCGTCACATTTCCACAATAAACTTTGCACTTATCAAAAATTATAGCACATTTTTTGTCATGGCAACGTAAAATCAACTTACCTTACAAACTGGATGATGATATTCACTTTACACTTTACCCAGTCGCTGCAAATGGCAAACATTTTTGCTCCATAAGATAATATTTAATTCATCTTTTATTTGTTTAAATTCAACTGTAATTTTCTGCACCTCTCAAATTTTATAAAATCACAGCAAGACATCCGGAAATAATAATATTTCGTCGGTGTAATTCAAAAAACGGCTTTGTGCAATGTCTTTAACATTGCACAAAGCCGTTTTTTGAATTACACCGACGATTTTCTCACTTGTTCTCTGTGTGTAAAAAAAGACCACGTCAATTCGTTGTACAATAATAATCTTGTGCATGTAGTGGATTTCCTTGAAATAGGGCGCGAACAGGAAAAAAAATTTGAATCTCGGCAAAAAATCAAAAATCAAAAATCAAAAATAAACAAAATATAAAAGTGTCAACTAATTTTAACTGTGTTGTGCTCACTGTGCTGTTAAATAAATAAACTTTTGTGTTACTCAATACTCAATGCAATGGATCTCTCATTCAGCTCTTATTTTACTCGACAAGTGGAAGAAATTATCATCATTTCATCCGATGACGAAGAACAGGTAAGTCAATTAAAAATTAACACAGATTTCAACTCTCGTAAAAAATATCCCATCATTTATTTATTTGACTTTGTCCAGCATCAATAAATATCATACTCTCAACAACAAACAAAACAACAATATAATATATTATGATTAATCGTGATTGTTACTGTTATTTGTTTTTTCCTGTAGGTAGTGGAAACCACAATAAATAACAGCAGAATATCAAATGAACAAGAAAAATCAGCTCCACATTCATCAAAACCAAACCAAACCGGTAGAAAAACACAATCATCAGTCGAATGTATTGATATTGATGATGATGATGATGCTGGTGGTGTCCGGTGTCACGTTTCTAGTTCATCAAAACAAGCTCAAGTTCCAGTTCAGAATCAAGTTTCTCCTCGGGATCTTGTCATTTCTGCTATTGACCATGTAATAATAATAAATATCTCCATTTCATTATTTTTTTACTACATTTTTATACCAATAATAATAATTAAGGATTTTTCTTGTCCAAATACAAAATAGACAATAATTGAATTTCCGACTGTCATAATATTAATTGTACATGTATTTTAAATTTTAAATGTTACGTGAAAAATATTGTTGTTTGTTTTTTATGTATGTTTTATAATATTATTTTTTCCAGCTTGTTCGTGAATTAGTAAACTTTTTGAGGCCGGATGAACAGCAACGAGTAAAAGATGAGTATCTCCGTTTGCTGTCATTGATGGATTTAACAACAAGTTCAAACAAAGTCCTAGAACTAATCACTCTTCTTCGTAAAGTTCCTCATGAAATCAAATCAAATCCAACAACAAAATGGTCTCAACTTGCGAGTGTTCAAAAATGTATGGGGTCAAACCAAAAGTCAACAAGTAAAAAGTCAACACCAAAACAGAAGAAAACAAAAAAGCAAGTTGAAATCCCAAAAATTCCAAAAAATACAATGTTAATGACACAGGAGGAAAAAAAGAAAATTTTGGAACATCAACTAGAAAAATTGGCAAATAGAATAAAAGAGAATGACGCAATTGACGTTGATTTGGATGATGAAGATAATTCCGCTTTTTTACTCCGAGATAAATTGATGAGACAGTAAGTTTTTGTGTAAATAATAATAATTATTATTATTGAATTTCTAATTTCTAAACATTTTGATATTAGGGTTAAAGAGGATTATTATTATTTATTATTATTGCTTGTTATTTAATAACCCGTGTTTTTTAATAAAATTATTTGTAATTTCAGGTGGATGAAGGCTTACGAGTTGTATTGTAAAGGGCTTGATTTAAATCCCTCACTCGACCGAACAATAGAAAAGAAAATTAAACTTTCACATGGTAATTTTTATTTTAGCATGACAGAATATCAAATATTAAATATCATTGTTGTATAAAATATAAGCTGATGTTAGTTTCTATTTAACTACATGTGTCGTTTTTATTCCTTTTTACTATTTGTAGACCCCGTATACCCGGAAATTTCTACGGCAATTGAAAAGTACATGAATTCAAAAGAGATGAATTTCATTCCACAATATTCAACGATCGAAGATATTGTTGGAGATGTGAACATGCTGGAGAATTTAAATATTCCAGATGTCAGTGCTATTGCTCAGCCGCTATATAAGGAAATTGTTGATCTAGTTCATTCTCATCGCAGAGGCGATATTGGCTTGTCAGTTTTAATAGCGGATGCTCATTCTCATTCTAATGCTGTTTCTGGTGCTGGTGCTGGTGTTAATATTGAACTTGTGGATCCATGTGAATATGATGAAGAGTTACGAAAGAAATTAGAGGAGAATTCTAAACAGGCCAAATCTGAAAAAGATGTAAGATTCTGTTCATTTTCATTTCTTGCTCATAATAATAATAATAATAATATATGTTTTTGCCAATTTCATATTTATAATAAAACTTTTCTTTCTGTTTTTCTTTTCTCTAGGTATTTGACTTGTTTATTCAGAAGCAAATGGAAACAATGGCAAAGGACAGAAACGATGGTGATGACGACAAGTATGAAACTATCGCAAGTGGAGAAAGTGGAGATGAAATTAGTGACAATGAAGACGATGATGTTTTGAACTCAGTCAATAGCGACGAGGAGGATGAAAATATGGATGAAGGTAAAGTAAAAGTTCTATTTGATACCAAATGAAATCATAATATTTTATATTATATTGTTTTTTTGGAAAAGAATTCTTATTCGTGAAATTTTTTACATGTCCAACAACTTCAATCATATTTATTTATATGAAATATTTGTAAATAATTTTGTTGGTAGAGCCATCAACTTCTCCCACAGATGACGAACTTGAGAAGACTCAGAATGAGAAGACTCAGAATGAGAAGAAAAACGAAGAGGCAGAAATTATTATTATTGACGACTGATGTCCAATTTAAAAAAAAAACAATAACACTGCTGTTTTGGACGTAATGACTATGTATTATTGAGTAATCAATTGATTAATTTTTCTACTTAAAAAAGGCAAGATAAACTTTGTGTTGATTTTTGTTTGTTTTCCTACCCCAAGTAATTTTTATAACGATAATATTTAGTATATTTCCCATTTTCAATACTTTGAATCTAAAGTGACAAGAATTTAAGGTCTTTTTTATTAAGAGTAACTTATAAATTACCATTTTACTTGTGTCTACTTTACATTTTAGATTTTAGAGTTTAGAGCATATTTAGCTCAGGCAAACAATTGTAATTTACAACAGTGATAATAATTATTTATTATTTGTAGTTACAATAGTATCGATATAATATAGTTAAATTTTGTGATGTACTGACAAGAATGTGATATATCTATACCTTATTCCTGTTTTTTTTGTGATAAATGAAATATTTGGTAGTGTTATAAATTATACACACTACACACACATGATAATTTTATCCCTGCATTCGAATTTACAATCCTCTTAATTTATAATGTCTCGTTGGAACTCGGGTCCAGAAATAGTGAATAGAGATTGAAATATGAATTATTTATTGGATGAGGATTATGAACACAATTTATCATAATTCGGATATCTCCAGATTCCAGATGAATTTTTCCATTTCTCTACTTTGATTTGTGGGTAACGTTTTTGATATGTAATGAAATTCACGTTATACATAATATGTACGCTGTGTTTGTTAACCTCTATTAAATATGCGTATAGTGTATAGAATAAAATATCAAAATTTGATCTTAAATTTGAAAGGCTTTGTGGTTTTTTGAAGTTTTTTTTATTCATCATCAAATCACAATAAGCAAAAATTGAATTACTGTTTTTCTGCTGAAAAGTCTATCATAATAATATAAGCTATAGTTTTCCTTCACATTCACATCAAACAATGCAAAAAAGTAAGTTGAACAACAGAATTGTCAAATCAAAGTCATTGTTTAAAATATGAAGAGGAAATTACAGGTCTTCCTATAAGTAATAATTAAGGCCTTTCAAAAGTTGCATTTTTAATTTCGCATCACAAGCGATTCCCTTGGAAAAGTGTGGAAAATTTCAAACTGGTCCGGGTCCTCCTGAAAAAAATTTGAATGTACTTGATTCTCTAGGCAGAGTAATACACACA
>JAQGBH010006742.1:0-12006 GCA_034698265.1 Sminthurinus aureus
CATGTATTATTTTTGGTCTCTGATCTCAGAGTTTAAACCGAAGCGCGCACTTTTTCCTTGATTTTTTTCAAGGAAAACAAAAATGCGACAAGTCTATAGAATGGAGAATGGAGAATGGACTGACCTTGGCATAATCAATACAAGCATAACTTACCCCTAGTAAAACCCAATTGCCCAAAAAACTCATTTAACCCAAGCGTAATGCCAACGTTCAAGATGCACCTTGGATCTATAGAGAAAAAGCAGAGGAGTTGTCCATAAAAGTCAGAAGCCCTTACATTTTCTCCTCACTCCTGCCTGCTGTCTCAACTGGTACGAATCTAAATCCAAATCCATCTTTTACACTTACACTTAAATTTAGGCTGAGAAGCTCCAGACTCCAGAACCAGAACCAGAATGAAGATGTTCAGATCCATCGGATTTTCCACCCTTGTTCCCATTTTCTGTCTACTTTTGACTGGGATGCTGCTCGTGGTTTCAGGTAAAAGGAATAATTTTTCTTCTGGTTTTCTTGATCATGTCTCTTGACTCTTGACTCTTGAGGAATGTGTAAAATAAATGCGGAAAAGCGTAATAATATTAATTTATTATTAATCACATTGTTCCTGTCTGTTTGTTTTTTACCTACTTCTGCATGGAAGCTGATGGAAATATCATGGACAGTGAACTCAAATCTCGTGTTCGCAGAGGAGAGGATTGTTCGTGGACAGAGGCATGTTACGGCGATGCTTGGACTAAGTTAGCATGCCAACAATACGGTCGTGTGGAAAGGGACCGGAAGCCATGTCCTGGAAGATTAAACAGGTTCTATTGTTGCGCATAAACTGTGGCTGACTGCCGAGAGAATCCAATGTCTACAACAGTGACAGTGAAAGTGACCGTGGTTGGACATTGGACACGGAGAATCAATCCCACTTTTTCATAAAAATTATCAATTTCTCTCCTCTTTTTGTCCCGTGTTTCTAATTTTATTCAATAATAATTAAGATTTTCAAGACAACAACAACAAACAATAATGGTCTCCGTGTTATTCCTTGGAATGCTCAATTTATATAACTACATTAATGATTTATATTTTCTTGTTTTATTTGGCTCAGCATTTTGTGAATTTTGTACTCAAAATTACATTTAAATTCTGTCTAATAAATTAAATATACATGATTAAATATTAACTTTATGACCCAAACCAAACCATTGTGGGCTGTGGACTCATACGTGTATTTAATATTTGCATATTTATTTAGAGTGGAGAGTACAGAGTCTTCATTCTTGAACATAGAGTATTAATTATGAATACGAATATTTAAGCCAATTGTATTTCAATCAACTTTGTTGTCACTTTGACCATTATTTCATATTTTATGTCTTTTGTAAAGTGTCAAAAAAAGGAGCCAGAAAAAACAGTTCCATTTCCTTCCAAAAACAACTCATAACTCATACAAAAAATTCTGTAATAGTTCTGTATTTTTTATCTTATAAGGTACAATCTTTGAGCGCAAATCCCTTTTATTTTCCACAAGAATAATAATTGAATTGAATTAGCTCGTAGAAAGACCACAAACATCCACATCTCAAATCTCCAATCTCAAATGCTATAGCAACATGTGACATAAGATGTGGGGGTCTTTCCAGAAAATAATTTGTACAGATTTACAATTGAACTTTTGTGGATTTTACATGGTATTTGTGTAGTATGTAGTATGTAGGTCGAGCAGATGGAAGGTGAAGGGTACGTTACATTAGGGTCCAACATCCAATTGACAATTCACTCGCATTCTTTTCCATAGTCTGTTCTTCCTCTTCCTGTTTACCTGTTTCTAGTCGCAGTCGCATCTGACTGGACTTTAGATGTTTGTACTCGAGACTCGAGACTGGAACGATGACTCATGAACCCTTTTTGCTGTCCTTGAACTGCATCAACCTTGGCATTTCTTTCTTTTTTTCCATGGAGCTAGTAACACACTTACAGCTTCACATCTCTTCCAGACTTCCAACTACACTTGTTTTTACACTCTGTCCGAAATATTCACACACTTGATCAAGGTATCAAATTAAGAATCCGGAATTGTTTTGGCTCTAAATCTGACGCTCTAAACCTTTATTATACCTGTAGATTGTATATTGTAGATATACCTGTATCAACATTTGTTTTCATTTGGTCTAAAACATCAGATCAATCACACTATAGAAATGCTAGGAATTGTCACAAAACTGCTTCATATTTTGACACTGAGTCCGTTCAGCGATCAGGTACGATATTTTCAATTTTCTACTTGCTTGTTTTTGTCCCAACACTAATACAATAATAATACTAATCATTATTATTATTTTCCATTTCTCAATTCTCAATTAAAAGTAAAAATCATAATGTGAAACAAACCATGTTTATAAACTCGTAGTAAAATGAAGAAAAAAGAAGGATAAGATGCATTTTTTTGAAAATGGATTTTGTTTCTTTGCAAATTTTGTTTAGAGTGGATTGTGGAAAGTTGGAGGACTTGGAGTGGATTTGGACGATGATGGAAATGACCAGCTGCCTTCCAGCAACAGTGAGAGAGGGATGAGAATCCGACGATCGGCTCTGGATCACCTAAAAACGGTTTCTGATGCTCTTGTTCGGAGGGGACTGGAAAAAACAACAATTGGACAGCCTCCGGGCATTTACAGAGCATCTCCTTGGGAAGATCTCGTGAGAAACTAAAACTAAACTTGATTATCTAGAATCTGGAATCTAACATGTAGAATCTATAGAATCAAGAATAACAACGGTGTTTTTTAGAGAGCAGAATATTGTAGATTTTATGGATTTTATAATAATTATTGTGTGTATTTGGACCGACAGCTGGAGAGTGTGATTGGACTCCTCATAACCAGAATCACACTGAGCTACTCGGAGAATCAGACCATTATTTTCCTCGTTGGATTTTCTCACGGTAACACAACCTACAAAATACACACACTTTAGTAAATTTTCAGCAAAAAATCCCGATTGAAATTAAAGCCATCGGCATCGGTGAAATTATAGGTCTATGGTTTTGATTTTTGATTATTTTTTACAGTTGGATTTATCCTTTCCACACTACTTTTGATTGTCGAGCTTGTGGTGGGACAGGTAAGTGTGAAATTATGAAATAAATAAAACACATGAGCAAATATGATTTTAGTACGGGTTTACTCTATGCTCTTTGCTCTATGCTATGGTCTACATTTTAAATTAAACTCTATGCATCCTTTTCCATTTTGTTTTGTTTGAGCAGGAGAGAACAGGAGAATATCTTGAAGTTATGGACTTGGTCTACAGATTCACAAACATTTCAACTGCCCTCTTTATACTCGCAATTGTCGCGAAGATTTACTACAGCATTTTCCCGCCAATTATACCGATTCCAGAACCTCTGTACCCAATATTTTCGTATCCAGCACCCCTTCCGCCACCACTTCCAATGGAAAGGAAGCTCTTGACAAATCCTCATCCATACAATAAGGCAGGGCAAAATACCAACGGCCAAAGTATCAAGGATTACAATGGTTTCTAAATCCGCGCCAAATTTTAATTTAAAAAGATTTTAAAAGGAATTTTAAAATTCCACGTCTCGTTTTTTATTATTTATTATCAATTATCAGTTATAACTAATATTGCGTATTGCATATTATTAATTAATAGTGCACAGATAATTACTGTCTATTTTTTTAGAAAGTTCGCCTCAACTTTCGCGCTCTCCATTTATTTGTATGGAGAATTCAAAAGTTGAGACGAACTTTCTAAAAAAATAGACTGTAAATTGTATGGACTTTAACCGTCCAATTTTGACTCATGTTCTTTTGATATGATATGATATTCTAGATTCTAGATTCTAGATTCTAGATTCTAGATTCTAGATTCTAGATTCTAGATTCTAGATTCTAGATGAATAAAAAAGTGTACATTTTTTCTTGCTATTTTTATTGCAACAACAAAAATGTAATTAAAAAATCAGTCTTTTAGTCAGGCGTTTGGGCAACCAAATTTGATTCTTGATTCTTGGTTCTTGTCATAGTTCACCTTTTAATCCCGAAGTATGTGACTGAGTTCCGCGTAGCTCTGTAAATTTACATAACAACGTAAAAAGAAACCAAATGTTATCCAATTTAAACAGTATAGTAATAATAATAATAATTAAGTAGCAAAAAATAACTGCTAAATGCACAACAAAAAAATGAGAGGAAATTAAGGTCAGCTAAACTAAACTCTAAGCTCTAAACTTACGAGAGGTTTTTGATGTGGTGAAGGAAGATGACTCTGGCGTTTCACTTTGTTCACCGTCTCCCTTGCATTTTTTTCATCCAAGTTGACAATCAGTTTTGGCTCCTTTTTCATCACAATTTCCCCTGGATTGTTCCCCGTCACGGACTGTGTGAAGGGAGCTCCGTTTGGTTGAAAAACTACCGGGCGAATTTGTCCCAGACACACGTGACACAGGAAAAGGAGTAGCAGGCAAAGGATGGATGATTTCATATAGATTTGGAACATTTTGTTTGACTTTTTGACTTTTTGACTTGTGAATTCAATAAAAAATGAATGAAATTTTTCTTGGTCGTAAAATTAAAATAAATGCTGAGTGCTGAATATGCTTTGTATTCACAAATGACAAATGACAAATGGGGAGTTTAACAATGCAAGTTCATTTATTTGTTACACAACACCAGCTCAAACCTCAATTATTTATCAATTAGAAAAAAAGGTCGACTTACGCAGTTTAATGTGTGAAAATCACACATTAAAATGTTAATTACTTGCTCAATAAAAAATAGTCAATAACGTCACATCATGCTGAATGCAAAATCTTTCCTGTCTCATGTTTCTCCTGTCAATTGTCAAATGTAGGATAAAAGATGAGCTTGAGCGTAAGTTCTCTTGATTCAAAGTATTTTGTTTTGCTCGCATAAAGCGAGAAATTTGCATAATATGTTTTAAATTTTATCCTGCCTTGCACAGTGCACAGTCATGAAACGTGAAACACTAGACACTAGACAGCAATATCTCAATCTATATCGTATGATTAAAATGATGGAGATTTGTCAATTTACAAAAGAATTTTTTATTAATACTAGTAAACTTGTGGAATGTGGATTGTAAAATGTAACGTGTCGTTTGTCAACTGTTGTGCATTGTGCACTGTGCACTCATTTGGAATGAAGGAAAGGAAGAAATAATGTGGTTCAATTTTAATGTTTTGAAGCTCTGTGAGCCTCGGAACCAGTTTGCGTCTCATTCAGCTTAGTAACTTGTTTTAAACTTCACTTTTGACGATCTGTAGTCTGTAGTCTGTAGTCTGCACAGAATAATCTGAGATCAAGTTCTGATCAAGTCTGACGTTTTTATAATACATTTGTTTTAATTTTCACAGACGACTTTAATAAATAAAAAATACAATGTTTTCCGAAGGAGGCATATTTTTAGCAAAAACACTTTGTATTTAAAAACGGAGATGATTCTATAAAATCAAACATCAAATATCGAATTTCAAATTTCAAGGCAGTTTGCAACGCGGTTGAACTGTCCTCACAACTCCAAATCGGCCTAAAACACAAAACCCAAAACCAAAGACACAACAACACTATTAAAAATATTAACTATAAATTTAATTTGATTTTTTGGGGTACAAATGTAGAAAATTCACAAGTCACAAGTCAAAATGACCAAGGAAAAATTTATAAATTAAATGTTAAACGATTGATTTAATCCAGAATCCAGACCTTCGTGCTCACTAAATTGAGCCTTTTGACATTCCTTCAAAATGGATCCATCCGCTTTCCGCCTCTGCACAAGCCTGCATCGTGATAGTCCATTTGGATTCAGCTCATTTCTGCAGCACTCCCTCGCCGACCTTTCAAAACAATCCCTTTGATACACAATTTTAACTTCATCTGTAATCACAGTACACTCGGATGATTTTGATTTTGGTTTTGATTGGTGTTTGGATTTGGACCCGGATTTGGATCCAGTTTTCCACACGAGAGAAATCTGTCGACTGATGTCAAATCCCCGCTTTTCCCACTGCTCTGCGTCCTCTTCCAGTAATTTTTGACCCTGTTCACAACATTCCTGGTCAAATGCTTCCAGTTTATCTCCACACTGGGGATATTTACCCAAGGCTTCACTTTCCAATGCCAACGGAGTGCACGTTGAGTTGTACACGGAGAAATATAAAAGGGACAGAATTCCAAGTGGAATTTTGCAAAGCATTTTGTTTATATTGTTTGTACTGTAGAGCGCAGAAGGTAGAGTGTAGAAAACAAACAAGATTACACTTGAAACTTGAAACTACTCGACTATTCTCAGTTCACCACTTGCTTCGTCACCTCTACTCTGTGGCTTGTTGTACATTGTACAGATTCTCATGTTGTCAACGAGTCGTATGAAAAGAGAAAGTGAATGATGCAGAGAGGACCGACTGGTTTTCTTTATTTTCATCTTTATTGTACAAATAACTTTTTATCACTAATTAAATCTATCCATTAAAATATTACCGTTCACAAGCCACAAGCCAATTTTGTTTTTCTACAGTCAACAGTAGCGTAGTCAGTAGCCAGTAGCCAGAGCCAACGGTGGGTCTAGGAAAATTTTGGAAATTTCCAAGAAAATGTCCGACTATAGAAGACATTATGTTTTTATTAATTTCTATGAAATTTGCATTAGATAAAATATATGATTTTTGGTCATGGGCCTATCAATAAATATTGCTTACAATTAATTAAAGGCTCCAATCGAAAATCGAAAGTACAACTTTGCAAAACATGCACTTGTTTTTCATCTCCATGAAAATGGATTGACTACGAACTTTATGGTCAATTCATTTTCAATTTTCAGACATGGTCAATGAAAATATGAGGATAAAATCATGAGTCACGAGTCATGAGTCTTCAATCAACAATCAACTCGCTGTAGACTCAAAAGGGTCAAGGGTCAAGACTCAAGGCTCATGCTGAAGGTCAAGGGTCAAAGGTCAATTTGTTTTCTTCCATTAAATTCAAGATGAGGCATGAGATTGAAGGCATATTCATGACTGATCCACGTTATTTTTTTTGTGAAAAAGTTTCTTCCCCCATGTCGGCTTTTCCCTGAATATGGATTTATTACCAACTTCCTCAAATCTACATAAAATACAAAATACACAATACAAATCAAACAGAATTTAATGCCTAGATCCTAAAAATTTATATTTTTTTCTAATGTGTTTTTGTTTTTGTGTTTTACCTTTCATATCCAAAATGGACGGGTATTCTTTGTCCATTATCATCAAATCTGCGTTGGGTTTTGCTGGAGATTTCGTTTTTCCACCTCCATCACCATTCCGATTTTCAGCCTCCATGAAATCAGTGGCAGTGGAATCCAGTTGTAGACGTAGACGTTGTAGTTCTTTACAATTTTCCACCGAGATTCCAGTAAAAAGAGAGTCGAGAGTGGGAAATTGATAATTGTGCTGGTGTGAGCTGCTCATATTGGTGTCCACATCAACCTCCAGGGACTCAAGTTGTTTCATATGAGTCCAAATTGCCCGAGCAACGGGTACAAAATCCAGACCCGGCACCTCCATATTCATATTCTCCACATCATTTGTAATCTTCAAGTTTTTAAGGTTGGGACACATCAAAGACAGCGTGAGGATCGCAGCTTGATTAAATCCACGGATCCCAATTTCTAAAACAGTCAAATTTTCTACCTTTGGTAGAATCGGGATGGAATCTTTGTGAGGGAAGGCGCTAGGCCAATCTTCCACTTTTATTTCTAAAAGAGAAAACAGAAGGCAAAGAATCAAAATTACAAATCAATTAAAGTAAAAAATCCATCATTTTTTCTCATTCACTTTTTTTCACAAGCCAAGCCTATAAAACAATGAATATTTACTCAAAGAATCCACAGCTGGAAAAATAGGATTGTCGGATGATCTGACTCCACGAGGAAAAATCTGTAAAAGAATTCCATATTCGCCAAAGGAAGCGGAGAATAGGTTCAACTTTCTTAGATTTTTGAAGATTGGAAGTCGGAGTTGCGGACCGGTGCTGGAAAATCCAAAGGGTTCCGTTTTCAATGTCTTGAGAGTGTCTTTGCAGGATTCAAAGAGATTAGTAAGAAAATGGGCAAATGGCGGACCAAAAATTCGCGCATTCGTGTCTGTTTCCAGTTCCAAAAACTCTATGTTTAGCGTGGGCAACGCCAACGGCGGGAAATTTGTATTGTTATATTCGTTATGGTTTGCTGGATGAATGGCTGAGACGAATTTTAGGTCGGCTGTAACTGTCGCTCGTCTGAGAAGGTGGATTTTTCCTGTGGAGTGGAGAAGTCGAATTGTTTGGGCGGTTGTTGAGCGCGTGTGAAACTCTTTCAAATTTACCGCCGCTTTCAGAAGATCCCCCGCAATGCCGGGAAAATTTAAAAACACACTCCTTTGAATATGAAGCACTTTTAAGTGTGGCAGTTGAACTGCTGTCTTTTTTGTTTTGTTACTTTCTGATTCCGATTCAGGAAACAATTTGGTTTCCATTGACTCAAAGGAAGAGGAGATTTTCAAGTTAAATTCCTCCAGGCGTGGAAATTTATTCAAGAGCAAATCTCTCACTTTTTCCGTCAAAAGGGGCAATGAGCCAATTTTCTTGATGTTGTAAAATTCAAAACACAAGTATTTGATTTTGGCTTTCTGATCCGGATCCGGATTTTCATTCGGATTTGTTGAGCCAAAGTGAGACGAAAATTGGATCCAGGCTTTATCATCAAAAAATGAGGTGGAGGTTACGGTAAAGGAAAAACGAGCGAAGGGGCACAGATTTTTCATGTTGGATTTTTCCATGCATGTTGTAAAATTTTCGAGGCTGAAAACCTTCTTTTTCCCGGATTTGTCTTTTTCTCCTGCTGAATCTTCAAAACGCCGTTGCATAATTTTCTTCTTGGCATTCAGCGTAGAAAAAGAGAGTTCAGTTTCAGGTCTTGTGGTTAAAATCTGGGTTGAAATCCCACTCCACTGAAAGTTGACGAGACGACAGTTGAAAAGAGTGGGAGTGTCCACATTTTTCTTAATTTTTGTCAGCATCTGCACCAAAAACGGACAACAGAACACAAAACACAACAAAAATGCCAGATAATTCACAATTTGTTATTATTTATGAACACGAGGAAAATTTCAAACACAAAACCAACAATATGAAGAGCTCTAAGCTTTAGGGAAAAACACACCATTGACATGGAGCTTTTGAATTCTGAAACCCGAGTTCGAAGTTCGAATCCACTCGGGGGCGTAGTGAAAAGCTTGATGTTTTCTCTTTTTGTTAAATTTTGAAGGTTTTACCACCATTTTTCTATTTCTTTATGCAAATTCTGCCTATAAATTGATGTGTAAACTTTAATTTTCAAAATATTCAAAAATGCTGCAAAACCATAAGTTTTTCACCAAACTTCCACGTGGATTCGAACTCCGGTTTGGTGTCTTTTTCCTGGAGCTCTACATTTGTATAATAATTTCAGGGGTCTAGATTTTTAATTTGGTCTAAAGTAACAAGGAGTATTTACATATATTTTTTTTACCTCTGGAGGCAAATCATTGATTGATGCATCCCTGACCTTGACCTGTGACCCTTGACCTTGACGTTTGTCCAGAGATTTTGGTGACTTCATATTCGTCTTTGTCTTCTTGAGAGCTACTTTGGATTCAAATTCAAATTCAACTTGAGTGTGGTTGGTTGTCCTTGTTCCTTGTTTCTTTTTCTATTCTTTGTGATCCTGTCATTAACGATGAAGAAGATGATGAAGGTTCGCCCTCTGAATTTTCATCAAGAGTCTAGATTCTAGAAAATTCAAATGCAAATAAATAAATCTCATGTTTTTTATTTAGTATTTTGCCATTTTTGAGTGTGGAGTGCAGAGTTTGCAATTTAGCGTAGTTCAGTTCCGCCATTTTGTTGTGCAACTATTTATGTTTATTACTATTATATTATTTTTTGTAATTTTTAATTTCTTAGTTCAAAATTTCCACTACATGTTAAATGTATTGAGTCACCTTTTTGACCCACTTGCTCTTGTCCATTTCAATGACTTTGTTCCACAGACGAGGAAATTTCAGAGGGTACAAAATACAAAACAAATGACAATCAACAGATGTAAAGCAAAAGAGTCACAAGTCACAAATTACAAGTTACAAGAGTCAAATTGGAAATATGCGTTTAATTTGTTATTTGTACAAAAATTGAAACCAAACTCAAGTTGTTAATCCCCTTTTTCCTGTACTGTGTGAGATTAGGTTTTGAGTTTTGAGTTTTGAATTTTGAGATGCTTTGTGTATTGTACGTACTTATTACTTATCACTTATCAACCAGAGCACAAACGACAAGAGTTGGTATTTCCTATTTCCGATTTGCAGCACAACTTGAGAAAGGGAAGGGGACAAGAGACAAGAGAGGAATGGAGAATGGAGCGGGGAGTGGATTGGTGAATGATAGAGGAATTGAGCTCCTCTCTGTTCCAATCCTTACTAACTATTTGTCTTATTCTTTGTTCTGTTGTGTTGTGGTATGAGACATGGGAATTCGGAGGAAATTTTTACTCATTAGTCATAGAAAGAAAATTACAGGAAGAAAGGAATGTGATTTGTGATGAACAGAATACACAAGTTATGGACTATGGACTATGGATTATGGATTACTTTTAGACTACAGTTTAAAATATGTAAATCTAATTCTAAATCACATCAGTCATCACCTTTGAACTTGAAATAATACATGATTCATAAATCATCACTCATGACTCGGGAGAAACAAGTACAGTTCAGAGTCCAGAGTCCAGCCAAAAAGCCAAAAGCACACTGGAACTATCAGCTGTCAACTGTGCTGCGTGCTGTTTGCTGTTTGCTGTGTTTTGTACACACGTACAAAATGTTATTTGACACTTGACAAAAAAATAAATCATGTTTATAAAAAGTACGTACAAGACTGAAATATAAAACGTCTGGCTAAAACTTTGAACTTGATTCTCATTTCCAATATACTTAATACACAATACCCAAAGTACAGAGCACAAAACACATGTGACCAGCAAAAAATAAACGTTGAATAAATTGTCCTGTTTATGGGAGAGAAATCTCATGAAAAATAAAATGTATGTAGTGTGTACATAATTTACATACAAATTCAAAATTTTCCACACGTCCACAACACTTATTTTCCATACGGATTTTTTGAATGACTTTCCTATCTTTGTCAATTTTGTCCAGCTCTTCTTCAGCCAGTTTTGGCTCTGGTTCTCGAATTCTCTTGAGCTCGAGAATTGGAATGAGTTTAGAGTCTAGAGTTTAGATGCTGCGGGTAATGCAATTTCTAGTTTACTCGTTAAATGTACAATATGCCATAAGGTAATAAGTGGCCATAGGATACAAAGACGCTTGAGAAAAAGCGAGAATTTATGTATACGGACAAGAAAGTAAATGAACATATTTCTGCTACACACCTCATTTTTCCAATTTATTTTCAATAAACATGAAAGCATCTCATAAAAGTTTTAGTTAAATTTTTTCATAATGATTTGAGGTAAATTGTGCCCTTTTGTAAAGTGCAGTGCTAGATTTTTCTCGCCAATGGTTGCAAAAGTACAGTTTGACACTGAAAATTTGACGTACTTTTCTCTGCTTCGTCCATGGTTTGTTTTCCGATGGCGCTTGAGCAAACTGAAGGAGTTTCCTTTGTGTTTTTGACCTCTTAGAAAACCGGGAAGGAATTTTTTTGGAAAGTTTTCATTTGGCACGATTTGACAGTGAACTAGGGTGACTTTGTCAGGATACTAATAAAAATTCTACCTCCACCCCCTTGCCCACAAAAAAATCTTATCTGATTTTGTGGAAAATCACATGTTAAAACCCGAAAGAGAGTTTTCGGAATTACTTGAATACTTCTATAGTCACAAACAATGTTAAAACCCATTTAAACTTAGGAGCCCTTGATGGACCTCTAAACCTAAACCAAATGGATTCAAATTTTCAGAGG
>JAQGBH010006743.1:0-11999 GCA_034698265.1 Sminthurinus aureus
AAGATACAGAATTCTATAGGTGCTTTCAAAAGGCACAAAATAAGCAAAGAAATTCCAGAATTCTCGAAAAGCACCAGTTTCCAATTTGCAAATTTTTGCTGACAGTGCATGGAGAATCAAAGAAACATCGTCGTTTCCCTTTTTTGTGGACATGTGTGATTTTTTTGTCCAATGTGAACCGCCACATGGTCGGTCAAAGTGCATTTCCGACTAAACTTTTTATGGCAGTAGCTGCATTCAAAGTCCTTCTGACCTGTGTGAATTTTTACGTTGTCAATTAAGTGGATTCGCTGTACAAATCTCTTTTGGCAGTAGTCGCACTCGTGATCTTTCTTCTCGCTGTGAATTTTCATGTGCAGATGAGTTAGATTGCTTTTTGTAGCGAAGGATTTGCTGCAGACAGCACAAGTAAAACCTCGTTTTCCAGTGTGAGTCGTCTCGTGAGCTGTTTTGGCTCTGTTCGAAGAGAATTTTTTATTGCAGTATTAATACTCAAAATTTAATGCACCCACAACTGTTCTCGCCTTTGTTTTCCCTTTCCCCATGTTTTCCTCGGTTTCTTTGAATTTTACTAGCAAGATTTTAAAGCTCTTGAAAGTTGAAGCTGATAAGTTCAAAAGTCAAGTGGATATATTTTTCTTGTCTCCGTCGGGAATTAAAATTAAAAGACCAACGAAAGCTGCAGCTCACACACCACAAACTACACACCATCACAGTAAACAGTAAAATGTTCCTAAAGGGTGCAAAGGAACAAAATCAATCCAAACCAAAGGATAATCCGTCAAAGTTAGAGGTTAAAAGTCTTTTAGGTATTTTTATCCTGCTTTTCCCAGAAAAGGCAAAAGAGAAACATTTGACTCTTGGAGTCAAATGTCGTTTTCATGGAAATTGGGTTAAAATTATCATTAGATGCCCTTGAATTTCTTGAGTCTCCTTTAAGAAACCAAATAAAATCTTGTGCAACTTTGAAACAGAAATTTTGAGCCATGTCAAATTTCAACGCCGTTTGATAATTTAACAACCCAGACAAGTAACTCGTCTTCTAGATACTTGATTAGCCGTATCCGCTGTAGTTTATTTTCCTTTTTCTTTAATTACGAAATTCCATTGCAACAGATTTTTTATTGAGCAACTAATGTCCCTGTTTGCTTAAACTCTCAAAATCCTTTTCGGCCATTTTTCAGCCAAATATAAATATTTTTTGCCTTTAATAAAAAGGAATTAGAAATTCAGACAACCAACAACAACGTTTTCTTTGAAAGTACCACTTTAATCGTGTCTAAAGTTTACTCTCTTCTGGAGTCTGGACTCTGGGTTGCAGAATCTCGAGTGCACTTTTACCAAACTAGGATTTACTGCAAAACTCTGGCGCCGCTTGGAAAAAATACTGAGTTCGTCAGAACAACTTGGACATAGAAAAAAGTGTGGTTGGAACAAACTGTAAATTGTAAATTAAGACTTGAAAATCAAAGCCAGAAGAAAGCAATAGAAAATTTAAGACAACTAAACGGATGAAATTCGGTTTGATTTCCAAGGACTTTTTTATTCAAAATCCAAATACTTCAAAGTCTCAAACTTGAAAACATTTATATGAAAATATCAAATCGTTTCTTTTGACAATTAAAAATACGGTTACAGGAAAAACACAAAACAGCAGTTTCGCATTCCCATTTACAATTCAAAATTGCAAATTCAAAATTTAGCGTACAGTACCGATAAAATAGATGATAATCAAAAACGAAGATGATTTTACATGAAGCAAAATCGATTGCAAGGATTTCCTGATGGACATAAATGTACAAAAGAGCTCAATGCTCGTGTGTTGACAAGTTGCAAGTGAATTTTACTTGGGTCTTGGTCTGGATTTTCGATTGATTTTATTTGATTTGTGAGTAAGTTGATGTTTCTTCAAATGTGAATTTTGTGTTGCTGCGTAGTTGCAGTTGACCTCGGGACATTTGAAAGGTCGTTGTTTTGTGTGTGTTTGAATGTGCTTGATGAGATTAGTCCTTTGCGCCGCAGCGTAGTCACATTCCGAGTGAGTACATTTGTGATAGTTTTGTCCAGTGTGAATCTTCACATGTTGAGTCAAATCACCCTTTTGAGTAAATCTCTTTTTGCAGTAGTTGCATTCCCAATTCCCAGTCTTTTTGACCTCTGTGAGTTTTAATGTGATAAGTCAAATTTGAAAACTGAGCAAATCTCTTTTGGCAAAAGTCGCACTTCCAATTTTTTTCGCCTGTATGAGCTGTGACATGCTGAATCAGTTCACATTTCTGTACAAACTTCTTTGCGCAATAGTCAATAGTCGCACTCGTGATTTTTCTTGTCTCGGTTCCCTCGGAATGTTTTGTTGCAGTACAAACACTCAAAATTTAATGCACCCACAATTTTTATCTTGCGCGTCTTTTCTCCGTCCATGTTTTCCAATTGAAATTTATTGGCAGGTACTTACCGCCGTTGAAACTAGAAGCTGATTAATTTAATTTGCATCTGTTTAAAGACGCTCAAAGGTCAACAAAATGTTCAGAATTGACTCACGACTCAAGTGCATTGGTTTCGTTGTGTCTTGCAATAACCGAAACTCAAGAAAAGTTGGAACCCAATCCGCACCACAGAAAACAGTAAAATGCTGTGGAAGGCTGCAAAAGAACCCAAACCAAAAGAGATTTGGTCAATATGAGAGGCAAAAAGTCGTTTTCATATTTTTATCCTGTTTTTCCCAGCAAAGGCCAAATAAAACTTGATTCTTTGGACACGTTTTTGATTCGTTTTCATAGGAATCGGATTAAAATTGTCATTGACTGCCCTTGAATTTCATCAGTCCATTGTGAACAAGCATAAAATTTCGTGGAGCGTGAAAAAATGAAATGTCGAACATATAAAATTTCAATGCCGTGTGATACTTTTGAAAGCCAAGTTAGCTATGTTGGCCTTAAAGGTAGTTTCTTACTTTGTCAGCTGTAGTTCATTTTGCTATTTGAGTCATTGCTTTGACAAATCAGGTTAAAAATTTGGGGAAAATCCTGTTCAGCCTTTAATCTTTTAAAACGAGGTCGGCCGCATACAAACGACAGTTACAATAATTGCGTTGACATTATGAATTTTGTTGTGGTACTTGAGAGGCGTCGTCACTGAAGTTTCACACATAAAATATCAGGAAAACGTTTGATTCGTTCAAACCTTTTGAAAACATGTAAATGTATAAACGCAAAGGTCGGATTTGTTTGAGTTTTTTATTGTAACGAAGCAACAAGCCAGAGTTGGTGTTTGAGCAATTAGCAGAAAGATGAACGGAGTCTTGGCTTTGATGTTTTTAAATTTCACGGCAATTGATAAAAATCGAGCAGGGCAAACTTGCTCTTAAAACTGAGGTTTCAAGAGTAAAAACATTTATCTCAAAAACGTTTGTTGACATTTTTGATTCATGTATAGATTTTGTATCAGTTATAAAAAACGTCGTTGCTCCTGTGTATGCTGCAGCTTTGGGGAAATTACATGAAAGTAATAAGAAGAGACAGAAACGAAAACTTGCACATGAAATTTTGAGACGCTAAACTCAAGAAAAGTTCCAGCTCATTCTCAGTCCACAGCACAGCACAGACAACAGTTAACGTTTTTGAAAGGGTGCAAAAGAACTACGAGATTTAAGTATGAATCAAAACAGCACAAATGCCAGTGGCAATCCCGATGCATAAAAATCACAGCATTGGAAACAGGTTTTTTGATCTTTCACTTTGTTTGAAATGTACTTCAAATTGCTCAATTTGTCGATTCCAAAAAAGCACCTAGAGAGTCAAACTACAATCACAAGATTCTGTCACAGCCTGAGAAATTTACAGTCGGCGCTCAAGTCGGGCAAACACTAATTTTATTTGTCAGGTATTTCTGGATGAGTTTGTGATGAGATGAGCCATGTTTCAATTTGGAAAACAATTAGTTTGAAACATGGCTTATAACTACGCCACTCCAACTGTTTATCTACAATCTAGTATCGCGAATCGGCGATTCGAAGAGATTATTTTTAAAACTCTGACGCCGCTTGGAAAATATGTGAAATGTGAAATTTTTCTGAACAGTTTGTACAAAGAAAAATAAGTCGCATTGGAAACAAACTGCAGAACTCAGAGCTATCGTTTATCACGCCAATTTTTAAGCCCTTGATGGAAAATATTAAATTCTTGTTTGAAATTTATTAGCAAGTTGCAGTTAGAAAAGTAGCCGTTGAAATTCAAACTTATCAGCTCAATTCACTCGGTTTGACACATCAGCTCAGATGATATTTGAACATGAAAAGTTTTGTCTACCAATTTTACAGTTAAAATCCCCTTTTTCCTTGTGGGACGATTCATGATTTGCAGATTTTATCCTGCATTTCTTTTTACTGTAGTCACGATCCCATTCATTTGCTGTCCTTGTTTTTGTCTTTGTCATAGTTGACATTTGCAAAACGACGCTTGTAGAAAGTGAATATAATAATCATCTGATCACAAGACATGGTATTGCAGTACGAAAAAATTGTAGTCGGCGCTCAATTCACACGAAAGGTCGTTTAGCATATTTTATTTCCACACGGATTCTTGATGAAATGAATTGTGTTTGTTAGCAAAAAAACGAGTAAATCAATATAAAAACTTCAAAGAAATTCACTACCAAATATTTTATACTAATAAAAGCGACATGAGCTTGTCTTTCTTTTCCAATTCGGAAACAACAGCGAAGAAACGTGTGTGGAATCCAGAACCTAGAAACTTGAGCTCAAAGTTGACTTTTACCAAACTCTGGAACTTATTGCAAAACTCTGACGCCGCTTGGACAAAATATTGAATTTGTCTAACCAACTTGCACATAGAAAAAAGGGTGGTCCGAAATAACAGCTCAAATTAAATTGAGACATGAAAAGCAAAAGTGACAGAAAATCAAAGCGAATTAAACCGAGGGAACTGTGGTTGTTTGAAAAGGCGGTTTTATTTAAAACTCACAGCTCTAAACTGTCCGCTTTTACACAAACTTTCAAACATTTAAAGAAAATATCAAATTGTTTGTTTTAGAAGATAAAATATAACGGTTACAAGAAAAAAACACAAAAGAGAAGTGTCAAAAGAATTCTAATTTACAGTTAAAAAATCGGAATTCCGAATTTAGAGTTCAGTGGAAATAAAAACAACGATAATCAAAAATGAGGATGATTTGAAATGTATAAAATCTCTTCAAAGGATTTTTTGATGAAAATAAATTTACAAAGTTGGTCAATGCTCATCTGTTGACTACTGCAATGCGAATTTCACCGGATATTCGGTCTTCTGAACGGCCTTGTTTGGTTTGTGAATGAGTTGATGTTTCTTCAAGTTCTGGTTTGTTGTGGCTGCGTAGTTGCAGTTGACCTCCCGACATTTAAACGGCCGTTCGTTTGTATGAGTCCGAATGTGCTTGCTAAGGTCACTACTTTGCGCTGCAGCGTATTTGCATCCATCCTGAGGACATTTGTAATCTTTTCCCCCAGTGTGGATCTTCAAATGAAGAGTCAATTCGATTTTCTGAATAAATTTCTTGCCACAATAATCGCATTCCCAATCTTTTTGACCCGTGTGGATCTTGATGTGCTGAGTCAAAGTTGATTGCTGGGAAAATTTCTTTTGGCAGTAGTCACATCCGTAGTTTTTTTGACCTGTGTGAATTGTCAAGTGCTTAATCAGTTCAACTTTCTGAACGAACTTTTTTTTGCAGCAGTCGCACTCGTGATCTTTTTGTCCAGTGTGAATTTTCATATGCGTCGTCAGACTGCCTTTTGCTGTGAAGGACTTTTTACAAATGCCACACTCAAAATCCCGTTTTCCAGTGTGGATCACCTCGTGATTTGTTTTGGCTCCGTTCGATGGGAATTTTTTATTACAGTACAAACACTCAAAATTTAATGGCCCGACAACTTTTCTCGACTTCTTCTCTTTTTCCATGTTTTCCTCCTTTCCTTTGAAATGTGTTGGCAAGTGGTCACAGCTGTTCAAACTTGTAGCTACTAATTTCAATGGATAAATTTTCCTTGTGGAAATTAAAATTAACAAGTAAAGCTGCGGCTCTCACACTACAAAACGTCACAATAAACAGTAAAATGTTTCTTAAGGGTGCAAAAGAACCAAACCAAACCAAAAACAAACTCGGTCAAAGTGAAAGGCAAATGGTCGTTTTGGTATCTTTATCCCGTTTTTCCTAGAAAAGACACAACCAAACTATTTAAGTCTTCCAGCCTTTCTCATTGAAATGGGATTAAAGTTAAGATTGACTGACCTTGAATTTATCGAGTCTACTTGGAATAAACGGCTTTCCCAACTTGTAAAACTGGAATTTTGAACCATGTCAAGTTTCAACGCCGATCGATAATTTTAACAACTTACAGTGGGTAATGGTGTTCAAGGTGTCGTGTTTGAGGCTGCGTAAAAGACGAAACAGGAGAACAGATCCAGCAGAGTAAAATTTATGGAAAATACCAAGACAAATGCTCATTCATGAAATCAATTGCCAATTACATTTTGTTTTTCATTCAAAAAGCCGTTTTACTGGCAGAAATGAAAAATGTAAGGACGAATCCTGTTAACAAGTAATTAAAAAAATCTCAGAGTTCTTTAGTTACGATTTAATAACGTGTTTTGGGTTTCATGAGCAGTGGTCAACGGTGACTATGCATAATTTCATTGCAAGTCGAAACGGCATTGTGGTTAAATTATGCAGTCAAAATTGTGGATTGTTCTGGCGCCGTTTAAAATTTCTGCCGCTTCAAAACGAACAATGATCATGAGTTAAGTCTCGAGTGGAAAATTGCACTAGATGCCATTTGCTTTTTGCTCAGTTTTGGCCTCAAATTCCGCACGAAATTCAAAATTTCTTTTAACCAATAAAAAAGTATGTGCAAAAATCCCATACCGATTGCCAGGTAAAATAAAAAGATGAAATTTGTTGCCCACCGTTTACAAAGATGTGACAAATTTCAAACTTTTGTTGTTAAAAGTTGAAAAGGTTAAAGGATAATTCAGCTGTTCATTCTTTATTAGGTTTCCCATGTTAATTTTACATATATTTTACAAACAAAAAACCAATTCAAATTTTCTCCTGGCTCATTTACTTGTCATTTGATATGTTTCCACATGCTTTTTGAGGTCCACCTTTCGCAGAGTTTTATGTGATCATTCGGGAACTGAACTTGAAAAGACGTTAAATTTTGTCCTTCTTTGATTTGTGAGTGCGTTGATGCGTCTTCAAATTAGAACTTTGTGTGGCAGCGTAGTCGCAGTTGACCTCCCGACATTTGAAAGGTCGTTCTTTTGTGTGTGTGCGAATGTGGAAGATGAGAGCACTCCTTTGTGCCGCAGCGTATGCACATCCATCGTGGATACATTTGTGATCTTTCTTCCCAGTGTGAATTTTCACATGATCCGTCAAATCCCCTTTCTGAATGAACGTTTTTGTGCAGTAGTCGCATTCCCAGTCTTTTTGACCTGTATGAAGCTTGACATGAGTAGTCAAATCCGAGGAACGAGCAAATTTCTTTTGACAGCAGCTGCATTTGTGGTCCTTCTGACCCGTGTGAATTTTCACATGCTTAAGTAGAACAACTTTCTGTACAAATTTCTTTTGACAGTAGTCGCACTCGTGATCTTTCTGCCCCGAGTGAATTTTCATGTGCCTTGTCACACTGCTTTTCTGGGTGAAGGATTTTTTGGAAAGGCACAAACTAAAATCCAAGAGACTCAAGACTCAAGACACACAATACACAAGACGAAAGGCAACGCTACAAAACAAATTCCAAAGCCTCCAAAGTTGAAGGTTTTGTCAGGTAATAAAAATAGATACGAAGGGTTGTGTTTGCCGTTTTACCTTGGGCGATTTTCCTTTCTCTTTTTGTGCAGGTATAATTTTTTCTTAGGCTTGTTTTGTGTTTTGTGCGTGAATTTAATTGCTGTTTAAAGTTGAATTTTCCTAAAACAGTTAACTTTTTTAGGAAATCCATAATTTACTTGAATTATTAGTCATTTAACTTTTTCTGATTGAGCAGCGTGAGTTAATTGAGGTAAGAACATAATTTCAAAAGAAGTATTTCTATTACATTTCTTTGCCGTTGCAAATTATTTCCAACTTGCACATTAATTATTTATCTATTATTATATCTTGGTTCATGATATTTCATTGCTGTTTTTTTTAGAATTGGCTGAACTTTGATTAATTCGTGATTCTATTTATTAAATGTAGATTTGAAATGGATAGAGGAAAGTTGGAAAGCAAAAGAGAAGAGTCTCAGAAGAAGAAACAAAAGATTGAGGATGTTGTCCAATCCAGTTCATCGTCATCATCATTATCATCTGGTGTTGAGTTAACAGAGAAAATTGAATCGAGGGATAAAGCTTTTAGCATTGATATTGTAAGTCCATTTACATTTAAACCTTGTTAAAAAGTCCTTATAATATTTATTATTTCAAGTCTTTGTGATGTAATAATTTTTACTATAAAAATTCAAAATGCCCATGACATTAATAATAATAATAATAATAATAATTATTGATAATACTAAGCATGTTTTGTTTTTGTATTTATTTATTTTGATATTTTTGTTATTGTACAGATTTGGAGAAAATTGGGTCAATGCTTAAACTATCAAGATTTAAAAGCTCTTCGTCTCGTCTCTTCAAAATTCAACGATGCAATTCTTCATCAAACTAATTTTACAAGCAAAAGTGTTGTAACAATTCGTGTGGATCATCATCTCAAGTCCTCTGATTTTGGGTCTACAAAAGTTTTATGGAAGCACTTTAAAATTATCCAGTCTATTTTTAGAGCTAAAAATACCGCCGAGAAAAATAAGTTTAGTTGGATTTATCCTCTGTTGAAATCCGCTCAGTCTATTGAATTGTCCACCCTCATCGGTTCTTTAGAGGTGCTTCTTCTTCATGAAATTCTTGCAGCTCCAGCTCCAAATACTCTCAAGAAACTAGTTCTCAGCGTAACAGTCCTAACGAGTTGTGCTACGCCAAAAAGTCTCATGAAATTAGCAGACTCGACCAACAACAATTTAGCAGGTGTGGTGGAACTTGATATTTGTGGTTACATTCCCAGTATTTGGCTCTTTGATAATCAAGTTGAGTTTATTCAAAGTTTCATCCAGTCTCTTGATCTTCTCCGTCCTCAGCTGAATAATTTGAGATCGATTCGAATTGAAAATCCAAGCGAAAACTACAACTACAAAAGCATTGACAAACAGGAAATGGATTTGAGAGAGGGGAAATGTAGTGACATGTACCAGAGTCTAATTAAACTTGTGGAGCAAAATCAAAAGAGTCTCGTTAAACTTGATGCTAAGGATTTTTACATGTGGCTGAAATTTACAGACGCAGATTTCCAAAACAAAAAGTTGTCACTCTTCGACATGATTTTTCCTCGTTTAAAATCCCTGTCAATCAGAACTCTAAATCAAGAGACTTCAATCATCAATTTTTTGGATAAACAACCGGAACTTGAAGAGCTAAACATGACAATTCTTCATCAATTTCCTGTCAAAGTGATGAGAAAAATTGGACAAAAAAGTAGCAAGTTAAAGAGACTCCACATAAAAACAAAAGGATTTGATGAGAAGAAAATCGGAATGTGGAATTTTCTCAAGGATTTGAATACTCTCGAGGATTTTGGAATGGAATTTATCAAGACAACAAGATTTAGGCAGAGGGCTGAATCCGCAAAAATTCTAATGTCTTGTCTTCCGAAAAGTATCAAAAAGTTGCATCTCACTCATTTTTGCAATCAGCATCCGAATGCAGAGGAAGATAATGTTGATGACGATTTGGATGTTTTTAATTCACCTCATCGTGACTTTATTTTGACTGGAGCTGATTTTGAAAGACTCGATGGAAAACAGTTAACTCACTTGGCATTGAAATCAGTGAGCGGCGGATTTGCTGTGGATGATGAGACAATGAAATTTATCTGCAACAATTTTACAATGCTCCAACATCTGGATATTCGTGGAAGTGGAAATAAAGTGACTGATTACGGATTTAGTAGTGGAATAAATGACAAAGATACGCCGAGGATTTCAAAATTTTCTTTGCAAAATTTAAAAGGTTGTTCTTGTTTTGTTTGTTTTTTTTGCTTACCGAGAATCATAATATTATTTTGATTTGTTTTCTTGTGTTTTTTTGTCCTTGCTTTTTATTTTTATTCAAGATTGACTAACAATAATTTTGTTGGTATTAATTTTCAGGTCTTCGCTCTTTGTTTTTAGACAGTACAGATGTGACGAATGAAACTTATCTCCATGCCATAAAATTCAAAGAATTGGAGTATTTACAAACTTCTGTTAGGCGGTTGGACTCGACAATCGTGAGTAAAAATTGAAGTGTTTCTATTATTATTTTTATAATATTTAATGTTTACAAATGGATCTAGAATATTATTCTTCTTAATTTGTTGATGGTTAAGTTTAACTGTCCAACTCGTGGCTGTTGCTTTTTTAGGTTGAGTCAGTAACTGTTCCAGCCATTTTGAAGTCAAACCCAAGTTTGCGATATTTCTTTGTTGTGGGTCAAGCAATCAAATACCAAAAAATAGATGAAATGAAAAAATGGAACGAGCGAATTGAAGCAGTTGAAGTAAAGGCAACTTTTTTGTCAATTTTCGAATTTCAATTTGAATTGTGAATGAAAATCTTGTTTTGTTATTTTTTATTGTCATTTACATGTATTTTAATAATAATGATAATTGTAATTGTTTGTGTTTAGTCAGTTTCCGAGTATGCTTACGGTGACGTGGACAAGGATGAAATTGAGCACGAGGAAGATGATATTTTTGATGGATTTTCTGATGCTTCTAATGCTGACTCTGATGAGTTTTTCCTCCAATTTGATGAAGAAGACAGACATAATTTTGATGATGAAGATGAGCTTGATCATGACCAAGGCTCGGATTCTCAAATGGCTTTGAAACAGGAAGAAAAGAAAGACGGTGAAAGTGATTCTAATGTCCTGGAAAATGAAGATGATGATAAAAATTCCCCTCCTGAATCACAAATTGTCATGGAACAAGAACAACAGGAACAAAGTCAAGATAATTCTCCGTCTGAGATTCAGGGTTATGAAAATGACTCAGATGACTAAACTAATGCTGAGTGATGATAAAAACAAATGAGAAAAATTAGCATTCCAGAAAAAAAGATCAACACAGACAAAGAAGCAAAGGGTTGTGAAAAAAATCACAACTTTTCACATGTTTTTACAAGAATTTCTACTCTCTGATTTAATTTTTCAAAAATTACCTACGTTGTATTAGATTTTACGACAACAACGTTATTTTTGTGATTTCCGGATTTTCTAATATAACCTTTTTCATTCCTAATTTTAAGCTATACGTATGTAAATAAATCCACAGAGGTGAATTACTAAATAAAATTTGTAATTTTCATCCAACATTTTTTTCCAAACTCTAACTTTACGTTTCAAATCCAAGTGTTTGTAAGTTTTAGTATTTTGAATCTATTGTTTGTTTTTTTATGTGAAAAATGAATTTGATGAAGGTGAAAGGTGAAGAATAAAAATCAAACATGTTTCTAATAATCCAGAAATAACTGATAAAACTGATTCGTTTTATTGCTCATCTTTTTGCCCAAAAGTTTTTAATTCGTTTTTGGCTGTATTTAGAATTTATAAGGAGAAGCAGACTGTAAATTAAAATTAGAGGAAATATTTTCAAAATTATTTTACACATGTTTTCTGGTTTTCCCATCAAAAGTTACAAGTCTTAAAATAACCATAATATACATTAATTATTATTGTGTGAATTTCAACGCCGCTCAACATTTTAATCTGATTTCACCACACATCACGATTCTCAGAACTTCCGATTTCATTGTTGATTGCCCACAAAAAGGAAAATTCTATGGAAACATAAAGTTTGTACACTTGGTTAACAGTGATTTCAAGATTACGACAAAAATGCATATATATTTAAATAAATTAAGCTTT
>JAQGBH010006744.1:0-11997 GCA_034698265.1 Sminthurinus aureus
ATCAATATAAATAAAATATTAAAAATGTCTCCTCTCTCTAGCGTTTTGTAATGATAATGATAATATGTATATGTATATAATTATATATATAATATATTATAATATGTATTTGTAATATGTTTTTTGTCATTTGTAATTCGTTTCGTATATCTCATCGTAATTTTTTCAGTAAAGTTCATTTGTGATAACTGATAACTCATTATGCGTATATATACATACATACATTCATACATGAATATATATAACGGCATAATGTATAATATGTATATATATATTATGTAGTAGTAGTTTACTACATTGGTCATTCATCAATTAAAAGTAATTTTATAATATGTTATATATTATATTAATTTTTAATTTGTATTCAGTAAAAATGAAAATCTCAATATATATATTTATCCGAGTTTAACATTTTTGTTTTGGAATGTTGATTAATTTTAGATCACAAACATTGAACATTAAAAGAGTATATATATATATACTACATATTGATTTGATTATTTATGCACATAACGATGTATCTTAAATCTTATATAATATATATTTATGTATTGTATTGGTCTAAAAAGTTGCACCGTTGACATTTTTGGACATGTCAATTAAAAAACTAGTTTGGTAGTTAGTTGTACAACATGAGTACTGAATAGTTTTGTTGGAAATATATACATACATACGATGTATATACTCCTATATTTGTTGAAGTAAAGTAGATATCTATTATACGTAGTTTATCATATTATAGTGACATAATATTAGAGCATACATATATATATAATATATCGAAAACAGGTATTGAGAGACAGCATTATATGACGAGAATAATCATAAATCATAATACTAACACTTTTGTAATCTGTATATATACATAATACATTAAAGTGGTATTAACATCATATAAATGAAATGCAGAGGGTTTACACACAAAACTTGTATGATTTGTATGATTTGTAGGAAAACAAACTTTTAGTTTGTGTGTTGTTTTTTTTAATATTGTATATACTGTATGTGAGAAATAGTTTACCTCGCCATTTGTCCATCGTGTTGACTCATATTGGATACTGACTCTGGACTTTGAGCCGAATAGTAATTACTTTGTGGGGTATTTGGATGGGATGAATATAGACTTCCAGGGGCCTGAATTCCATGAAGTGGCTGATCGATTTCACCAAGTCTATAATAAAATTTATTGTAAATGTATATTATTGTATTATATTTATATATATGTATATTTACATATTATATTACTGTACATTGTATATTATGTTTACAACTAATTTTTTTATTCATTTCCGTTGTGAAATTAACGGTACATAAGATTTTATTTATTTTTTACCCTGGAATATGAGTTTTTAGCTGAGGTTTCACGTAGCCTTTGTTTGTTGGAGGTGTTTCTATTAAATGTATCAAAGTTAAATGGGTCATTTAAAATTAGAGTTTTTTCTTGGAAAGTGGAGACACAAACTTTATTTTCGCAACTACATTTTCATTTTAATTACCTTGAAGAACGGTGTAGTACTTGCTAAATGCATTGGCTTTTGGAATATCCGGGTAAAGGTATATCAAATGAGCAATATCATTAATACGATCAGCTAGAGAACGAGTAGCCAAGTCCTTACTAGTGAAGGGTGCCAGGCTAAATACTTTTTGATCTAAATATATATGAGGTAATAATATTATTCTTATCATTTGACATGTTTTAGCATAGTCTTTGTTTGCAGGAGACTTTGTGTGCAAAACGTATAATTTTTTTTGTGGGTGTAGAATGTAGAAATCATAAATCATTTTTGTAAAAATAATAATGAAATAGAGCCGGAAAATTGTATGTATTTCATGTTTTACCAGAATGAACCCAAGCAATAGTAATTCCACCCAGTTCGGAGTCACTGAAGCGTAGGAGAAATGTTCCATTATGACGAGTTGAAAGCATTTCTTCTGCTTGCTGCCGTCCTACGAACCCCAATATAGACCTGGACGTGTACAAAGTAGAAATAATGGGTCAATCTTAGAATAAACTTTAAAAGTTACAAGTAATGAGTCATTACTAATGACAGCAACACACGTGTGTATGAAGTATAATATTATACTGGACACAAATTTCAACGACAGCAAGTTCTTACCCATCAATCCATGGGCCACGTAAATGTTCTCGAGTTAATTTCATGATGGCATAAAACCATTCCCAAAAAGTAAAACTTCTATCCGGAAGTGTTTCTTTACAAAATTGGGACCATGTGAGAAGATCCGAATGATTAGGAGTACGGAAGGCTGTTGGTTAAAAAAATGAACGTAAACATTATGTATGAGTCGAACTTTAGTTAAATTAAACCACTTGGTAAAAATACACAAAAATGTGTACAAATACTTATTATTTACATAAAATAGATGACTATTTTCTGGTAGTCAACAGTCCAAAACAATTAATATGATTGTCTTTTACCCTTTTCAGCCAGGAACCTTAAATTGTCTTCTGTCAAAGCCCTACCATTAATTGATTTGAATTTAACGTTAAGTGCTTGAGCTACACGAAACCATGAGACTCTTTCAGGGACTTGGAACGGCATTCTTCCAGGTTCTCCAAATGCATTATCCCAAGTCACTGTAGCCCATGCATGAGGTTCTTGATTTCCATGTACAATTACAACCACCGGAAGCGACAAAGTCCAAATCTACATGAAAATAAATCAAGTATATTACATAAAATAGTATTCATTATAGATACGGTACATAGTACATATCATACAAATTGTATGATATACAACATTGATTTATAAATTATAAATCGTCTCATATGTTTGTGTACTTTTATAATTTATATACGTATTCGCCATTAAAACCTTCCTAGTTTACTTTCCTACCACGTAAAGTAAAGTACTATTTTAAACTATTCGTAGTCTCACATAATAATGAGCGTCACATTTAATATTTAGTAACGGTAATAGAGAAAATATTATATTGTTATAAAGTTACTTTAAAGATAAGCTCCTTTTCTCCCACTGTGAATTGACATTGGAAGTGAAGACAGAATTTTTCGTCCATGACTGACTCGGTTCCTTTCTTTTCTGCACGTTTGATTCTCTTTAGCTGCATATTTCTGCGTTAATAATACAATGTAAAACAAAATATTTTACAATAATTTTGTTGATGTTTTTATATTTTAAAACATGTGCGTCCATCTTTTCGCATAGGTACCACATTCATTGTTTACTCGTATAAATTTTTGAAATAGAGAAATACAGTCGAGGGCTTATTTTTGATTGTACAATGTACAATGTATACCAACTCTAAATACACAGTCTCATAATATGGACTTGAAAGGTCATCTGGAGCTTGTAAATTACTTTTGGTAAATAGTGGGCGGTATTCGCTTCATAGGAAAATTGCTTTAATTGCAACATAAGTGAGAATTTCTCTGAAAATGTAGCTTCTTTTCAACGACTGAAAAAGAAAGTTCCAGCTATCTTTACAATACTAAATTCATATTTAAGGTAAATTCAAGAAGGTATACATCAAGCTTCTCTTCCTCCGTCTATGTTCTATATACCTATGCTAAATGCATGGTGCATGGAACATAGACGCATATAGGATGGATAAGCTCAGTTTAATAAGATCAATCATTGTGCACAACTACATATATATTATATGTGTATATACATATATACCATGCACTGTGCACTATGTACACTGTACACCTTAGTACTTTAAAAAGATAAGAAGGTATAATATAATATATATATATACAATAAGTATTATTACTTACAACTTACAACGTTGATTACTCTTATTGTTATCACATAATTAGATTTTCCATTACGAAAATAAAAACTATAGCATGTATCAGAGGTATGTACGTATAAGAACTTTGATACTTAATCTATATGTTCATAAAGTATACGGCAATGTGTATTTACCTGAAATGAACGGAGAGATGACGTGTTCCTTGATGATATTCCATAGTTCCCGTATTGTTCAGAATTTCTCCACTCGTCTCACATTGCTTATCAGTTTTGTCATTTCTAAGCAATGAATTTGCTTGTGCTTCAGATATAATGGCGACTTTAACTGTTAATTATTCAAAGGAATTTTCATTAAGTAGGGATTTAGCGAATACATTTGAACAAAAATGTTATAACTTATGACATACATGCATTCAACAACAAATATGAAAATTTCCTCGTCTACTTTATCATTATGTAACTCATTGAGAGAATTGAAAATTACACTATTTTCTATTTTCAAAGAATATAATATGTTATGATTTAAGTATGATACTTTACGAATTCAATTTTTAATTCACACAGCATGAAGCTCGTATAATTACTAATTACAACTTTAGCAACAACATAAAAAATACATAAATATAGATATAAGTTTTAGTTTTTAGTTTGTACAAACCTTGAGGTGGGGTCATATGTACATTTAGACGACCCCCCACAAGTAATCTAACTGTTGAAGTGAACCGCGTATTAGTTTTCATGACTTGTGGAGGTTGTTTCTCTACAATAAATGTAGAAGTTACCAAACTGGACAGAAGTTGTGTGACCTGAAAATTTCACAAGAAACTTGAAAATCAATAATAATTACTACTATCAACTACTATAAATTACAATTATTAAATTAAGTAGCTAAAGAACAATTTCAAGTTAAAACATACTATAATATATATCATCCACACAATCTATATTTTACGTCTATTTTATGCACCCATGCATAAAATACATGTATGTATGTATGTATGTATGTATGCATAACATATACATTATGCATGTACATGCAGAACTATTATTGTTTCTCTTGCACAAAAGTTAATAGTAACATATAATGTCTACATAAAAATGTATCTTACTTTTTCTTGTAGTGATGCAAGTCTATCAGCCGTGGGTGGTTGTGGTTGTGCTAGGGGAATATTTTGTTTCAGACGTTCTGCTTCTTTTAATTGATGACGATTATGCCAAATCAACTCGGCCAAATCTTCGCACCATGACTGAAGAGTATCTAGATTATTATTGAGAGATGCACCATTTCCAGCTAATTGTTGATCTCTCTTCCAACGAGTCAATTCATCGTCTAGCACTTTACTCTGAAGTTGAGATAATTCTGTTACAGTTGCTGTTATTTTCTCCTCCAAATCATTTTTAAGTTGCATGAGACCAGTTATCTATTTATAAGTTTTAAAATTATATCAGTCCAGGTTGTTTGTATATTTTCTTTGAGAAGTATATAATGTCATTTGAATTTATAATATAGGTAAGAAAACAAAGTTATCTCCTATATTCAGTATTTATTGCCTACGCTAAAAATAGTTTTGTAATAAATATATTTCATGTTATATGAAAACTGAAAATACATGAGAATTTAATACACATACTCTTTGCTTCAACTCGAATTCAAGACGCTCCTTTTGACCGTTGAAATCTTTCTCCAGTGCTTGTGTTTGAGGTGTGATTGGTTGTGATCTCATCCGATGAAGGTGAATTATTCCTGCAAGGAAGAGAATATAAAATAAAACTATGTATAACATTATTTTATGGTTTATGGTACATTATGTAATACATGATTTTGACAGTAGGTTGAATGCTGAAGATGACTTCAAACTTCAAACATAGAACTAAAAAAGAAAATCAGAGCCCACAAAATCAAAAACTAAAATCTGTTTCTGTTCATGTTCCATGTGTGGGTAAATAAATTCTAATACTGAAAGCAATTATTTATGACTCATGAGTCATGACTGCTGAAAATTTGAAAGTGCATATTGCCCCCTGCCAAAAATTAGTGTAGAAAATTTTAGGCACATTTTTACACACAAGCTCTTCGTATATTTTACGTTTTACGTTATCCAGGAAAAAGAAAAGGTGTAATGCAGTACTTGCATAAAGGAACCGCATAAAACTCATACTTGACAATCAACAATTAATTCTGAAATCCTAACAATCTGTACATTTTATTTGTATTTTTTGAGATCAAGAAGTGATTACAAAAATTGTCAAATTGGCAATAACATTGTGAAAATATTATATTGTTTGCAAAACACCATGCATTGTGTGGAGTTCGTCTGCAAGTCATATTTCCCTATTCTACATGTAAATAAGTGCTCAATATGATATACATGTGTATATTCATGTATGTAAATACCTTCCAACTTTTGCCTTTCATGGCATTTAATTGCAAATGCTTCTTGTTCTTGTTCCATATGTCGTAAAATATCGGCAGTTTCCATTGTCTTCTGTTTGATTTGTCCAAGTTTTTCCATAATTTCAGCACCATCGTCAACTAGTGTAGCATTTGGTCCAATTCCAAGAACATTTCCGACTGTCATTTGCTCCACAAGATGTGACTCCACTGATAAACAATGCCGGAGGAATCGGTACAGTGCTACAGGGTCTAAGTTGTACCTATAAAAAAAGTTCAATACCATATTCTATTACAATATGAATCCATAGTCCAATTACGTCTATAATTCCTAATATGAAGCGCTAAAAACTCTAAAGTTTATATAGCGGACTTATGATTACATATTATTTTGCATGTGTCGAATACAAGGAGCTTTAATAGAAGATTATTTCACATAAAAAAATCTATACATAGTCGACTTTGTGATTTTCAACTATTCATAATTCACATATATCCTCGTTAAAATTTCTGTAAGCTGTAAGTATAATATAAACGTATTCGAGGTCTTGAGTGTTTTTGAACTAAATTTTGCTTAAAAATATTTATATACAAATTATGTTGTGTTGAATAGTAGTAGTGGGTATCACTTGGTTGTTAATCTAGCACACAAACAGTGTTTTAGAGTAACTATATTTTACACTACCTTTGACGGAAATTTTGTGCGGCATTGATAAGCTTGATTCTAATTAGGTAGGGGTCTTCATTAACCATTCCTTGAGCCTATGAAGTGAAAAAACAAACAAAAAATCAAAATCCATACTTTGATATGTAAACGTTACAGTCAAAAACACATCACACATCATCATTCATATTCAATTGTATCATAACTGCTGTTTCTTGTTTCTATACTCCCAGAGAGCCCTATTGTATTTAAGTTGTTTTCGGGGAAAGCCAACTATTTTCTTCATTGGTATGTAAATAAGATACTAAAATATATGGATTTTTATCCCAGTATAAAAACTTATCTGCAACAAAATTAATATATAAGGCCTTCAAGATATGCAAACCCTGGATTATGGAAAACATAGCGTTTCTGTTTTCCAGGCATTGGCTACTGCCTAGCTCATAAAAACAATAGAGTGTAGGCCAAAAACAAGGTATTTGTTAAATCATATCAAATTTTAAGAACATTTTTGACTTTGACTAGTTGTTAGAATTGCTACGTAGTTATAAAGGCGGCATTATAATCGGACCACTACAGACTCTGCAGTACAGAGTACTTTTACTTAAATATTTAAAAAGTTTCTTGGAAGCTGAGTGATCAATAGGAAGAGTAAGAAAGTTTCATGAGTGAAGACTACAACAGGATAACTAGAAATCGTCACACAACTTTTTCACCAAGTTTTATAGGGATGTATCAGTCTAGTGGTGAACTTAAAAATGTCTTTTAGCCTCAATTTTTTATTTAAATTTATGACATTTCATGAAAATTAAAAGTAGGTAGGTGAAGTGAATTTCGTAAAGGAATAAATATACCACGCTTCAGATACACGTGGACAATATTTTTGCATTTTTTTTAACTCTTTTCAATGCTAAAGTCTTTGTTGTGGGTTGTATATCATTGTAAAAGCTTGGAACTACTTGAAATACTGTCTGTATTGAGAGGAGATCATTTAGGTCAACATTCTCCTGTTCATCGTATAAGCAATGCTGTAATTTCTCATTACCTTAGACTCCAGTACTGTAATGAGCTCAATCACAAAGTTGGTTATGTACTGTTCGTGGGCTGGATTGTCCGGATCTATATCCATTGAAGACCTGCATATAAAAAATAATTAAAATAATTCATCAATTTACATATTGTACTTTGTAGTACATATTACACGGGAATTACCATTTTACATGACATTTTCGTCTTATTCGTGGAATTAATCTTATCTCATTCTACTCACAACTCACAACATTTTTACTAATGACACTAACAATTCTGTAGATTGTTACATGGACGCCATTGTCTATTCCCTTTACTAGATAATATTTTTGTATTTATACAATTCAAGTTTCAAATGAACAACATATTTTTCTCCCAATGTCTACATGCTACGAGCATGTATCATAATGTTATGTAATATGTAGTATATACAAGGAAAATATCATTTATATATATATGGGTTTAAGAACTTACGTACTGAAAGCTAAAATCACATAAATAAACTGAGCTAAAAAGAGGATAAACTATTTTTATTTGGGGTTTTGAGTTTGACCACATCAGGCTTTGATGTATATAGCAATACAATATTTTAAAACGATTTTTAACCCAGTATATTTTAGGTTGAAAAGCAACAAAGGAAGGAAGCTCAAAAACTTGTAGCCGCAACAGAATTTAATGCATGCATGAAGTATCATACAGATATACTATGTGATATGTAACACGTATGCAGTATAATGTATAACAAAATAAGTGAAGAGCGAAGTCAAATAGTCATGATACTGTGTGCATATGGTGCAGTAGTCATTTATAATTTATATAGCTAATTTTGCATACAGTGTTTGTGAAATCGTCAAAGTAAAGAATTTTGTATCACATAGAATCTATATATAGAATCTCACTAAATATCAATAGAATTCTCTGATGAATTGATAAAGCTGTAGGGCTCCAATTCATTCTGAACTTCGGTTCTAAGGTAAAAATTGTCCAGGAGTGGTCAAAACCTCAAATTATGAAGATGCAAATTTGGAATCGCAACCTTAATTTGTTATTGAAAACATGCATAAAACTTCCATGTATCTATGAGTTTATGAGAGCAGAACTGTCTTAAAAATACAAACAAACTCTACTTTTACTCACAATTCTTAGAATGCAGCCGTAATTGAGTCATTAAAATTCTGCGAATTCAAAGGAAATTCCATTGAATTTCTTATTGATTCTACAAAATTCGAAATTCTTTAAAACATGTATGGTGTATGAACCGAATAGTCAACTTATTTATTCATTTTCATATTGTATATAATGCATTATATTATTTAACAAAAATTAGTATACGTAGACCTACCCCAATATTTTATCTTCTATCCATTGGGCCAAGATGTATCTGACTTCAATAGGAAAATGATCCCCATAAAGGGAATGAACTTTTTGAATGGCTGCGCCGCTTAACTGTTGAACTTTGTTCCACAACGCCATAGTTAAAATATAATTTATCCACTACTTTTAATTAAAAAGTTTAGAAGAGTAATAATTGGTTTGACTGATGGAATTTAATTTGTTGATTTGTCTCAGATCCACGTGCACTGTGCGCTGCCTGTATGCCTTACAAGTACACAGTAATTCACTTTTCACTTGCTTTTCAAGGAATAAACAACTATAACATAGTACACAGTTTTATCTTTATTTATTTTTGGTTTAACTCTTCATAATGAAATACGGATGGAAAAATGTTTCAACGTTGTCTAAAGTAACTACTTTATTGAAACTGACAAGTGATTGTCTTCTTTTGCCTTCTATTGTTGATGTTATCTTGTCATTTGAACTGTTCATATGGTTTTGAAATAAAAAATAAAAGCAATAATCATTCCACTCCCTATTATAGAGTAAATTCGTAATACATGTACAAGTTGTGATTATTTATACACTATTGATTGTCTATGTAAATTAATTGACTGGATTATGACTTTTTGATTACGCGAGCTCAGGTTTCGCCGGAGTATTACTTATTCCATGTTCCGGTACTTTACACAATAAAATGTAAAATTATTGTAATACAGTAATGTCAATCCCACTATCTTTTTAAAAAGTATATTATGTATTCAATATTCACCAAAAAACTACGACGAATCATCAAGCAAATAAAATACAAAAATATATATTTAATTTTTTGAATTGTTTCTATAATATGAAGGGCACCATTCTCTTGTCGTTTGTCGTATACAATAATTATTGTTTTGTTTGTTTTGATATATTTAAATATAGTGCTAGAACATATAAGTAAAATTGAACGTGGTTAACAATAACATGTAAAATACTAGTCTCTCAGGTGTTCATGTAAAAAAATATTCCAGAAAGTAAACTTTGTCTTCTTGCATGTGTGTCACATGCACACCTAGGTGGTTTGGGATTCCTTTTACACTCAACAATATAAGAATTGCCACTGATTAAGTAACTGAATGTTGATAATCCATTTCTTAAGTAACAGTAGAAAATGAAGATTTACGTCGTGTTTGTAGGTGTAGGAGTAACAATAATGAAGAACAACTAATAATTACCAAATATCTTGGATTGAATTCATCACTCTGTCACTATATTTCACGAGTAATATTGATAGAAAAAGAGAAAGACACAAAGGGAGAAATCCAATTTTCGGAGCAATTGCAAATTTAAGAACTGGTAGCACTAGAATTAATAGTTTGATAGAAGTTTATAAAATTAAGAAATGTATCACATTATGTACAAACCCTTCTGGACGAAATTCAAGGGAGGGATTTTGTAATTGTAGTTGTTGTACTAGTATTTTGTAGTCTGTTTTTTTCGTATTTTGGGTTTTGTTTATTCACTATGTTTCTGGAGGGAGAGATAGAAGTGAGAGGATGCGAATGATGAAGACAGAGTGAACAGAAAATATATTATGAGAGTGATGGAGTGTGTCTGTGTGTGTGAAATGGTACTACATATCGTATAATAAAAAGAAGAGTGAGAGAAGAGCAGTCGTCAGTTGTTCCATCATCCCCTCCATATTACTCTACAAAGCAGTCATGCTCTATACTTGGTACAAGCCTGTGTACGTAGTGTGTACATACGCTTCATTCCAAGAATCGTTGCGATGGATTCAATTCCAAGAAAAATAGTTGGGGACCAACATGTATACAACACGCTCACATACACACAGCACAGCAAAAGTAGAGTTGAAGAGTAGAGTAGAGAGTAGAGGCAAACAAGAAACATACTTACAAAACACATGTACATAATATACATAGACAGAGAGAGAGAGAAGTATTTAGAATAGAGTCAGGCAGCGCCAGAATGTATGTAGTATGTAGTCAAAAAGCACATTATACATAATACATATTATAATCATGATGATACATGCTTTCGGTTTCGTGTATGGGTAAAATTATGAGGTCGTCGAAGCACTCGTCAGGATTCCTTTTTTAGGCGCTCAATACTGTCTGAATTTTCCTTATCGAATACATGGGTAAACGGGCTTACTTAAAAAATTCGATTCCTATGTAAGCCTGATGAAGAAACTTCAATGGGTCAATGAAAATACGGTGGTATTGATTTATATGCAGATTAGACTTCTGAGGTCATTTTGGAAACCAGAAATTTGTGCTTTTTCCAGATTTAGAAATTATATCATGGTGTTCAGTGTCCATGAAAATTTACGAATTACGGTTACTTTTAGTTCAAGTTAAAAAGCATCTTTATTCAATCATTTTAACTACTTTTAGTAATCTCACACTCACAATGGCTTTATTAAGAGTTTACGCTTGTAAAGAGGCTTTTTAATGACGTTTTGTAAACTATGTTAAAAATTACCAAAATTGGATTTGTCATCGAATACATTTTTACCGAGTTGGTAACCAACTCTATGTTTTCTATGCTAAAAGTGACGTGGTAAAAAAAGCCTTGACTTGGCAAAAGTGACGTAATCTCAGAGAGGTTACGCATTTTTTCTATGGAAATTTGAGTAGTTTCTCAGTAAGTCTTGCGCCTTGCAGTCCCCAAAGTTGTTGTAAAATCGCGGATTTTCGGTTTAAGAAAACACCTCGTAAGTACTATGCATATGTTGTAGTGCCAAATTTTCATCGTTTCATTAATTTCTGTTCGGGGTTCGTATTATCCTTCCATTTATTGCCAAGGGGAATGCCACCCACTCTCGGCTCCTCCCATAG
>JAQGBH010006745.1:0-11996 GCA_034698265.1 Sminthurinus aureus
AATCATATTTTGTTATAAAAAAATAAGTGTTTTAAACAAAGTTTGTCTTTTATGATCTCGGCTGAGAGTCCCCTTATACTTTTCATCCCCATCACGCGTTTACTATATTGTCAATTAAAAAACCTCGAGTTCTTACAAAAAGCAAAAAGGATTGCGTGCCCAAGTTTATACTTACGACTTACGAGTATCTTCTTCTTCTTCATTATTTATTCTTTATTTTTTCATCTGTTTCCTTCCAAAAAACTAAATGCTACTTATTACTTAAAATTCTGTGTAACTTCACACATGTGTGAAATAACGCAAGAAGCTACACGAGAGAAAGAGAGAGAATGACTTTTATCTTTTATTTACATTGTGCATTAAACTCGAGTTGAAATTCCAATAGCTAAAATGCACAAAGAAATATAGAGAAAGAAAACAAAAAAAGTTCTTATTATTCATAATAAAACTAATAGAGCAATTATTATCAAGTTTTGTATAATTTTTACACGCTCTGTTCCTTTTCCACTTACGGCCGTTTGCAGGTTGCAGCATTTTCTTTTGTATTTGATATTTTATATTATTATTTAGATTAGATAATATTATCCATTCTAGATTCTCGATACTCGATACTAAAAATGGTATCGCGATGATTATGTGTAAATTCAATTTACAATTATTTACAATTCACGTCAACTCATTAATTTATTCGTGTTTATTTATCTACTTTGTTTCTTGTTACAAGCTTCTCTAGATATCTTTTGCCTTGTAGGTCTTTTTCCAGAATTGATTGCATGTTCATGGTTCAATGTCCAATTTTCAACCTTTTAATTAATTAAACATTGACTATTTACAGTGGATTGTTCTCCTGTTTTGTTTTTTATAGCCCGAAGCTTGAGTTTTCAATTCTGTCTATTCTCTATTCATGTCTCTTGTTAATTATGATGGCCAATCAAAATCAAAGTCATAACAAACATTATTATAGATAATATTCAATTATTTGAATCCTTTACAGTTTACAGTTCATTCTCTTGGAGCTTGGTTTGATTTGACAAGTTCTGGTTGGCTTGATGCTTGATTGTTCATTTGTTCCATTTTTTGATTTTTGATTACTCTCTGTTCTCTCTACATTTTCCCTTTTTCACCTCATCAAACTCCAATCTGAGTCAATCAAATTTTTTCATAAGCACTTTACACATTGCATTTTACACAAAAACTGATAACTAAACGTTATTTACCTTGCTTCTTTTTATTTTAGGCTAATTACACGAGCTTAATTAATTATTTTGGACATCTCAGAGCTCAGAGTAATGAAAAAATGTCATTTATCATTTATGGAAAATGAAAATACAAAATGTGCATTTAAAATCTTGAATCTACATCATATTATTTGTTGTATTATAGATTTTAGTTTACAGTAATTCACAACCACCAAAGAAATCCATCCGAGACAAAAGTCAGACGTCAAACAGAGGTAAATGATTGAAGAACATGAAGAAATTCTCTTTGATAATGATGATAATGATGACAGGACAATAGACAATGGAAAATGAAGAAAATTAAGTAATAAAAAAGGGCATTTGTAATTAGACCAGGCGGGCTGAAAAAGGAAATCACATCTCAATTTACTTTTAAGCATGACAAGTTTTTGTTTAATGCTGACAGATGACAGAAGAAAAGAAGCATCAGGACAGGAAAAGTATAAGTAAATATTAAATATGCATACATGTAAAATTCGTTCTTTTGATTCTAAAGTCGTAACCCTTTGACGTTTCTTCTTCCGTATTCACTATTCACAATTTGAAGAATGAATATTTATTTTGTTATTTGTGTGGAAATGTGACCATTCTGAATTTGGTATTGGGATCAAAATTGAAATTGAAATTGAGGGTGAAACGGAATGTGGAATGTGGAAAGTGGAAATATGTGGAAAATATGAATCATAAATCGTACGTTCTCCACTTTTCCTTATGCCTTATTCGTATTTCATCTTGTTGGTCGGATAGTATATACGTAGTAGGTGGGATTACATTATTATTATAGTAGAAGTAGACGGTAGACGCAGAGAAAGAAGAAGAGAGAGCGGGCGGAAAGTTTCCTTGCTGTTTTTGATATGTCTGTCATTGGATAAATTAAGGAGGAAGTCGTTGTAAAATATAAAGGAGAAATATATAATAGAATAGAAGGATCCATAATACATGCTACTTTCGTTCTCCATTCTAGTCATGGGCTCTACATGGTTTGGAGTATTGAGATTGAGATGAAAAAGGAAGGAAAAGGAGCGAACAAGTATTACATGTGACTATTGACTATGCAATATACAATACACAGTAGACTGTATAGCTCCAACAAGTAAGTGTGTAAAAAGTCTGGAGTCTAAAGTCGAGGGAATTTTGTCAAGGCGAAGGAGAGGCAATTTCCGCCCTTGTTCCGCGCATCCAGCACCCGGAATTTTGGATGCAAAATAGATTGGCCATATTTACATTTTTATGCTTCATGCCTCACACACACACACACACATCCTCACATCACTTCACTTGAGCTCAACTCAACTCAACTCGTTCCAGTTAAATCCAAAAGAGCGGACGAATTCTAAATTCTTGCTCTTACTCCATCTTCTTCGTGTTCCTCTCCTTCAAATACAATATGCAATACACAATACAATGTAATAGGATACATTCAATGTACATTTTAATACACTACTTTTTATATTGTAGGCAAATTCTTATATTACATTTTTACAGATCGAGTGAAAGACAGAGAAGAGAAGAGAGAAAGAGATGAAGAAAAAAAAGCGAGAAAAACTTTCTCTCCATATAAATAAATTGTTCAGAATCCAAAAGACCAACCAGACACCAGAAAGACATTTAAAATAAATTCGATTCAATTTACAGAGAAAATGAAGTTGAACCGAGCTCCACAGAGAACTGAGACTTGTGAGAGAAAAAAGAAAAAAGTTAGCTCGAGCTCGACATTTTTAAATTGAAGTCGTTTTTCTCCAATTCAATTTACTCTCATGGATTTAGTCTCTTTTCATTTTTATTACCATTTTTACCTTTGAGACACCATAAATTTTATGCAGATTTCAATTTCGCCCTCCTCTCCTTTACTATTTCTCTTGTTCCCTTCATTTCTTTCCTTTCTTTTTTTCTTCAAGTTGAGAGTTTATATCACAGGAGGGCTACAAAGTTTTTTTTTACCATGAGGAAAGAGAAAGTTGTCCTCGTTTGAATTTTGAATTTGACAGTGAAATTGCTGTGTAATATAAAAGAAATTGGATTGGATTGGAAATTTACATAGCGACTCATTTTCCGACATTCCGCTTCCATTTCCACTTTCAGTTTCAGTTTCATTCCTTTTGTATTTTGTATTACATTGTATATTGTAAATGGTAAATTGTATTCTGCTGTAGATTTTCAAATTCGATAACTGTCTGTGAAAAGAAAAAAAGTTTCACGCCTAACCCTGGCTGCATTCTTAAAATAAGAAATGAGAAACAAGAGAAATTGAATGTTGAAAAAAAAGGAAGGGAAAGAAAAAAGAATAATAATAATGTCAACGGGAGAATGAAAAAAAATAAAGAAAAGTACGTAGAAGGAAAATAAAGTTTCTTCTTTTTTTCTTGTCAAGAGAATTTAAATTCAGATTCAGATTTCAAGTTGAAATTCAATTGTATTGTAAAAAATTTAGTATAGTGTAGATTGTAGATGGTAGATATAAGATATAATATAATATTACTTTTCTCTCAATTAAGTTCCATTTTCCATGCAAAACATTGAGCATTGATAGTGAGTAGAGAATAAAAAAGAATGAAAGAAATTGGGATTACATTTCCTCGCATAAATTCTCTGGAGTTTTATATTATACGAGTTGTATTCATATATCTTGCTATTTTCTCTACAATAACAAGATTTCCACTTTCTTTTCTTCTTCCAGAGTCTTTAACAGTCATTTTTCTTTAGTTTTTTCCACTTTGTTCTCATCCCCATCTCGTCTATTTGATGTTTGATACTGATGCTGATGAGAAACTCTTGGAGAATTAAATGTTTTTTTACTTTTTTATTCTCTTTAGCTGACAGCCGACAGCCACTGACTGGAGACTTGAGACTTGAGGATTGAGAATAAAAATAAAAGACAGGGAAAGAAGAAAGAAGAGAACAATCTTTTTTATTTCATTGCAGTTTCAGTGTATTTAAATTATGCAAATTCCTTACGAATATGTAATTTAGAAAAGTCTTTTATTTTTCACACATCACCCCTTTTAATAAAATGCGTCCTAAGTCCTAAGTCGTAAGTCGTAATAGAAGGACAAAAGAGCGGCTTAGATTTTATTTAATTCAATTTAATTTAATTCAGTATATATAGTGAATCTCAAAATATATTATGTATGTCATATGTTTCTACATATCATGTACGTTTTATGTTGTACATATTTTCATCCATACAACTTGATATAAATAAAATAGTGATTATTTATTTATTTGTTTTCCTCCAGTGGTGTAATAATTTCTTCATTTTTTCATATGATATTTTCCCTTTTTCCTTTGAGCTGGATTTGGTTGAATTGGATTGTTTTTGTTCTGGTTCTGGTTCTTGTCATCGGAAGAGGAGGGGGAAAAGGAAAAGTTTTATCATAGGTATTAATGAAGCGTTGATTCTTTAATCTGCTTTCCCGGTCAATTAAGCTCTCTCTCTCTCTCTTCTTCTTCCTCTTTTCTCTCACTTTGTCCCATTATCCATTATCCATTATCTGTACATACATGGTGGGAAAAACTGAGGGGAAAGTCACATCATCTCATCAAATTCTCCTCGCTCACTCACTCGCTCGCTAGCTCACTCACTCACTGCTCCTTTATTGAATCTCATAATGATGATAATAATAAAAGCGCATTATGCTGTGCTGTGTTGTGCGTATGCTCTAAACAAACAGAGATGATCTGCTGCTGCCCACACTCCCAATGTACATAAGACATAAGCAATAAGCACACACAAAATATCCCCCATCATAATTACCCTTATAAAATATAACGTAATATCTGTAGATATGGACGTATAGAAAATGCAAGACGTGTGAGCTTTGAGTTGTCAAATGGTTAGCGTGAATCGTCTTACTTTCTATGTATACTGTATACTGTAGATATACACGATATATCATGACATGATACACGTACAGTGGTTGATTGAATATCAGGATGATTATGATTATGAATACAAATCGAATGAAATTGTTCCTTTTTCTTGTCACTGAACACTGCACACGGTGCTGTGTACAGACATTTTGTATCAAAGGGGAGCAATAGAATAAAAAATATCGTACATGTGTACACTGTACAAACTACAAACATAATGTATTATGAGAAATATATACTGCGCTGTTTACTGTTTACTCTTTATTCAACTTAAATACAAAGTACAGACAAAATATGAAATATGAAATAATAAAAGGGACAAAGGGAAAGAGAGATTATCTGTTTTAATAGCGTCCTGTTTCTTTTTGGTCGTGTGAGTAGACGGCGGTGGGAAGGGAATGGAAGTGTGTCGACAATTTTACAAGGCAGTGCCAATCCAGTCCATTCTTTCAATGTACAATGTCAATAAGTACATAGAATTAGCCTTTTAAAAATTGACACTTTTCTCTCTCCCTCTCTGCGTGTTTTTAAAGGATGGGAAATGAAATAAATGTTCAGTTTAAAATATTATACAAACAAATACATAATACACATAGACAGAGAAGACAAGTTGTAATTCCATGTAAATGATGAAGGATTACACAAAACTCCCAAATTCCTAGTGCATTTTTTAAACGATTAGCTATTTTATTCCCAACAAAAAATGAGAAGCTACATGTAGATTGCAGATACTATATAAAAGTTTCTGTAGTTTTAGTTGTAGTTGACATTCACACTCACACATCATAATATGCTACATGTACCATGCATAATGCATACAACATATTACGCATGTATAATGTATATATGTATAATTACATGTAAAAATGACATGTGGTTTTTATGGTTTACTTGCTTTTATATGTATTTACTCGTGAGCTTGGAGCTTGGACTGAGCAACTGGAAAATGTCGGCTTATCGTCATTAGTCATTAGACATGTCTGTCTGTGTATCATCTATGTTTCTGTTTCTATTTCTTCATCGTCTTTCTTATGCATCAGTTTTTCTTTTATTTCCTTTCTTTTCCTTGTCCATTTCTTTAGTTTGATTTTTGACTTCAAATAATTTGACATAATTGACTTTTGTTTTTTCTCACCAAGAAAAATGAAATTAATTCATGGAGTTCACATTTTGCTGTTGTACTAATACATAATAATGTAAAATAATTAATTTAATCCGTCATTTTTGTTATATCCGATATTCGATATTCAATTTTGGCGTTCAACATTGGACATGTCAGAAACAAAGTTTTTTAATTGATGTGGATTTTTCCAACGTTTCCTGATTATTTTTGCTGGAATTTTTATCTTATCCCAAACACCAAACTCTAAACGGCATTTTTAAATTTTAAGTAGGAAATAACTGAAAACTGAAGGCGGTTCTGATAAAAATGAAAGAGTAGTGTTAAACAACATACATAAAATAAACATGATGTTGGATATTGTACATGAAATTTCGTGCACTTTGAAATTGGAGGGATAAATGTATTGATAATGTGGACATGGACATGACGTAGATATATGGATGAAAAACGAGGAGAAACAAAATGCAAGAAATGAAGCATGTACAATGTACAATATACAATGTACGTGTGTGAGAAAAGAAACTGCTCAATTTTTTCCTCATCAGTTCAACTCAGCTCAGCTCAACTCAGAGATTAACAAAAAGGCAATATGCTTAATTTTTAAGGACAGAGCAGATCAAACACAGACGGAAAGAAAATGGACATGCATGTGAAATGAACCAACTGCCGACTGCTGTTTGCTGTTACTGCTGATACAAAACGTTTAAATAAACATTTGAACATTTGATACATCTAAATTCTCATCTAAATATGCTCATTTCATTTCATATCCGTATCCATTTGCTTCATATTTGTGCATGGAAATTTTAAATCATCTTTTTTTCACTCTCAGTTTACTTTTAGCTTTAAACTTTAAACAGGGAGTAGAAAAATCAGCTAGTTTTTCTGTTGGAATTTTCATTCGCCAATTATCCACGAATGTGCAAATATCAAATCCACTTCTTTCTTCAAGTTAAAGTTTCACCCACGATTCCACTTTCATTTATTTATTGTGCATTGAGCAGTATTAGCTTTTAGATATTGGAAATTGGAATTTTATAAAATCTTCCCACGATCTTTAAACATCACTAAAAAGAATCAAATTATCGACGGCGTTTTGCTACACTTGTTTACTCTTGATTTATACTTGATATTCGATACGTTTTGAGTATTATTGAGCCAGAAGTTCAAGTGAATGGAATCTGGAATCTTTTTGAGGTTGATTTGTTCACCATTTCAAATTTGAGTCAATGTTTGGATGTCAACTGTCCAGAATCCAGAATTCAGAATTCAAAAATATAATGGACAACAAAAGTAAAAGTAGAAACCAAGTGCATAATAAAATATAATATAATTTAGAAAAGGAGGAAAAGAAGAAACTTGTATAGATTTTACAGTTGATTGAGTCAACCACGATTCATCTTTTTTTTCAAGTATATCAAAGACATACTCCAAAAATAAAATGTGATATTGTACAGTGTACAGTAAATAATAATGATAAAAGTATTGGTGAATTGAATTGAACTGAATTGAATTGACTTGAATTGAGACTTGAGTGTATCGAATCAAACTAAAACTCCATCCAACCAGCGTCACCAGTCACCAGTCAGTTGCATTAAGTATCAGACACATAACATGTGACTTTTTATTTTTTTATTGTCAATTCAAGATTCCGAAACGAATTCTTTATAAAAATCAAGTCAACAGTCAACGGTTGATAGGGAAAAGTGAGTCCCTTTTGACAATAAACTCAACTCAAGTTTCGACTATCGACTATCGAGTACTGTCAATGAGTGTGTGAAAATAAAGTTGAGAAAGGAGAGAAAGAAAAGAGAAAAGGTCCATGTTCGCTGATGTATTTATTGTATAATATGAACTTGTGAAGGAATTCAAGATTCAAGATCAATTTGAAATTTAACCATTATTGTTATTATTTACCTATTTTATACCTATAAACATATTTGTGTTTTGTGTGTGTTTCTTGGGGAGAAAACGTCAACAATAAGAAAAAAACAGATAACAATGATTCCCTCCTTTCGAGAAGTTCTTTATGAGACCGACTATTCAACTCCTCCAACTTCTTTGGCTTTGGTCTCTTCGGCTTCTTTTGCACCTTTGGACCAGCACCATCATCATTCTCTCTGGTCAAATGATCTCGAATCCAACAGTTATAATCGTAATCACAATCAGTATCAGAAATCTACAAATTCCAATTGTCAAACACCTTTGACAATTCCCGATTATCCAAGTCCAACTCTAAATTCAACCAACACTTTTTACGGGTAACCAAATCCAAATCCAACAAAAAAAACTCCAATCCAGCATCTTTATTATTATAATAAAAATATACTTGATTTTTTTTATTTAGTTGTGAATCATTGACCATAGTAAAATGTGTCGTAAAATGCAGTATTATTCGATTCTCAATTCATTCAGCTGTAAAAGAATATTATTATTATTTGTACTGATTATTGAATAAGACTGTCAAAAGTTGTAAATATTACAAATGATATAGATATTTCAACTTTTGATCTTTTTACCCCGATCTCTTTATTGAAATTTCTCATATTCATTTTCATCTCATTGGTAAAAGGTGGAATGAAGAGATCATTAGTCATTAGTCGTTTGTCATTTTTATACATACCTTTTTACTCGTTATGTAGAAAGTAGACAAGGAGTAAAAAATCAGGGATTTTAATTTTATGACTGGAATTCTTGACTTTCCCTGTTCAATTAACTAATTAATTTCATTTTGAATTTTCAAGTCTAAAAAGTTGTAATGATGGTAAATTACGAGTAAATTATGATAATAATTTACTCGTAATGTGTAAAATGAAGAGGCTATGTCATGAGAGAAGGCTCAAGTGTTGATAAAATAATAAAATCCTCTCGTGTTTATGACTGTATGTAGAATTTCAACATCTGTCCCAGCAGGACATTTCCTCCAGTCTCAACAACATCAACTCCCCCTCTACAATAATAATAACAACGAAAAGAACCACAACAAGAACCACAATCAAAGTCCGAGTCCGAGTATCAGTCACTCGTCAATTATAACATCACCACACGTCGCGCAATTGACTTCATTCTGCTCACCCTTTAACTCAATTCAACATTTCCCCAACAACATCGGCATCACTAGCAATCGAAAAACTAATAAAGATCCTCACACCGTTCCAAAGGTAATTTACGAATATTTTTATTCATTTATCAAATTTATCTAATACATCTGTACGTTCTACATTCCGCATTCAGAGTACACAGATAAAACTCTCAGTATAAACTTGGAGCATGCACATTGAATATTACGATGATAAATGATAATTGAGAAAAAAGAATGTATATATATTGTAATTAAACTTTACATTGTACATTGTAAATTGTAATACAATGTTCAGTGTACATGCCTTTTTGTAGTAATTATTATGCATTTTCTTACCTATTTTTATTCTTAGCAAGGAAATTTATAATTTACAATTTACAGAGCACGATGAACGATAATCATTTTGTAGATACTTTGTACTTTGTGTATACACATTAATGTACTTGTGTGTATTTAATTATTACTGTAGTAAAAAAAGAGTCACGATGTGCACAAAATGAGATAAGGATAAAAAATAAATACATAATCATGATAATAATAAACGTTTAATTAGTTTCACATAGACGGTGCAAATGTGTTTAGAACCTAGAACCTAGAACACATTATGAATTATGAACTATGAATTATGGTTCTCACAATGAAAAAGAGGAAGACAATATTTAGATAATACAATGCAATATGCAGTACAATATAGTATTACAGTACTGCACAGTGTACAGTTTTGTCAACACTCAAAAGAATCAACAGCCATTTTGAATTTGCAACGCATAGATTGAAACTACTAGTAAAAATGATAAGATGGCTGCAAACTGCAAACTTCAAACTTCCAACTACTTACAGACTATACAGAGAGATAATATCACGTTGTTTTTTTTCTTGTAATCGTTTAATAATGTGAACGTTATGATTGTTAATTGTGTTAATTAAAGCAAGCACGCCTTCATGTCTATTTTTTATACTGTTCTTTTCTGTTCTGGGGTTTCCTTATCCTTATCTTTCAAAAGATTCAAGAGTACGATATTATACTATTTTATGAAAATGTAGGTATTATGTTTTATGTGTACTAAACATTTACAGTTATTTATTATTCACTATTCATTATTTAGTAAGACAATTCGTTTGGATTTAATTCCTCTTTTCCTCCTTCGTCATTCGTTCTACATATGCATATTTAATATTGTACTATACTTTGGTTTTTCGTTTGTGATCGAATTTACAACAAACACACAACATTCAACATTCAAGACAATAGCCATTTTAAAGCAGGTGATACTTGGAGAATTTAACACTTTACATAATATTATTATAGGCTTTAGTTTAGCAGTTTAGTTTGTAACTTGTTTTCCCTTTTCCATTTTCATATATGCTCCACCCGTACTAATGTTATGTACACTTGTGTTTTATTATCAATGTCTATTTTGATTTTTGCTTTTGGATCTCAACTCAATTCAAGACGTTTGATTCTTAATTCTTGACTCACGACTCACGAACAATGTAAAATGTACAATGTAATTATCAATTATTATTAGTCATGTGTTTACTGTAGTTCATATTTCGTAGCTCGTTTGTAGCGACGATGGGATTAGGATTGCCATTAGTCATTAATTTAAACTGAAACGGACGTCTCTGTCCCATTTGATACATGTGATGTATATGATGTATGATATTTTACGTGCAATTAAATTAATACATAAACATTTCATACAACAAGGAAATCCTGTTATTATCTATACCCATGTTAAACTGTTGACTAATTTTGTACAGTTTTACAAACGCTGGCACTTTAATTATATAACATATGTGTGTGCAGACACAAGTATAATATATAATGTGTATATCTTTTATGTATAATAATTGTTTAATATATAAGATGATAGATATAGAATATATAGACAATAGGAATCAGGTACAAAATAATGCAAAATGAAAATAAATATTTACTGACTATTGAATAAGAGTTTTGTAAGCAGGTTACAGCTTTCAACTAATTCTAAATTCTAATTTCAAATGAATGCTTGTTGTCCGTAGATATTTGTTTACTGTTTATTGTGAATATATCTATTTGAAATTGCAGGTACAATAACAATTAGCTAATTATAGTATTAATCAACTTTTAGGTTGATTTCATGTAAAAAATGACATTCTTAATTCCTACGTTCTACTTTCTACAGACCCAAAAAGTAAAATAATACGCAATTTAATACAATAATTTACTGTTTACTGTTTACTACTGTTTGATTTGCAATTATTATTATTATTACTGAAATTTGAGTTGTCGGTTTATCATGATTTTCTTGCAATTTCCTACTCGTACTTTGTACCTTGTTTTTTGTCTGTCTCTGCATGGATTTTCTGGATGTTCTGGATTCTGAATAATGTAATGTTGTGTAATTACACCTTTTATTATCCCCTTTTTGATGAGTCAAACCTTTTCTCTTTGACTGTCTCTGGCTGATGGTTGGTTTTGTTTATTTGTGTTTATGAGTTGAATATTGAGTACAAAGCTCTAGAGATAATTACTTTGTAACCAGCAAGAAAAATTTACTCCGTTTTCACAACAGGCTTTTACAAGATTTTGGCTTTTTCAGCTAGTATAATTATAAGCCAATATCGATATAGTGATACATGGATATATAGATGCCGATGTCAAAATCGTCATTTGATTCACTAATGAGATGATTCG
>JAQGBH010006746.1:0-11996 GCA_034698265.1 Sminthurinus aureus
AAGTTGTATTCTATTTCATTAGATTATTATTATTAGTATTATTTGTCTTTACTTATGTTTTTTTACAAAATAACGATATTATATAAAATCGTGTCTGTAAAATAATAATAATAATAATTATTATTATCATTATTACAAATTTGTGGTGGTTCTCTTCAACGTTTTATTTAAATCATAAATAACAATATATAGTTTACAGAAACAAAGAGATTGTTATATAATACAATATATAGACTGCAAAACTCGTATGCGTTTGTGTCAATACATATTATATTATTAGTATAGTCAAATTTTATTTTTATTTGCTTTTATAAATTACATTGATGTTCTGTTAAGTTTGCATGAAATACATAATACTATATGTTTGTAGTCATTATATAATTTTTGTCTAGTCGGTTCGGCACCTGAAGAATATATTTTTTTGCTGTCAAATGCTAAATGCTTCGTTTTTTTTTTTAAATTTACTTTTTACTTGGATGTAAAAACACATGCCTACATAATATATTGAATATGTAGATATATATATTGAATATATATATTATTATGTGTGTCATAATTTGTAATGATAATAATTGCAACTGTGTGTCCACAAAACCAAAACTTCATGTCTAAAAAGCATGAATTTATTTAATGTGAATTTTTAAAATAACGTTAAAAAATTTGAAACAAAAATACATATTATTATAATATATATATGTGTCTCTTGTAAGATTATTTGGGAATTCCTCATGTAAAGTTGAATGCATAATATAATGATAAATAATCCTATTGCATAATTTGTTTTTTATAGGGCTTTGATAATATGCAACAACCAAATTATAATCCTAATCAGCCACTTTCATATCCAAATCAACAACCGCCAGTTGTTGATAATCAAAATTCAAGTCAAAAACAGCAGCCGAAAAATGATAAACTACCTTCAAAATCAAAAGGCAGTGATAAAGGAGCAGGAGATGGAAAAAAACCTGGCATTTTTTCTGGACTTTTTAGTAAAATTCGTGGAAACCAAGCTCATTTACCAGATGATAAAGATCCAGCAATCATCTGGGATGAAAGTAAAAAACGTTGGGTAAATACCAAAGATGATGATGACGATGATTCTGGTCCAAAAGGTATTTGAAAAAAGATGTTCATGTTTTAAAATAATTATAATATTATTATGTCCAAAATGTTCATGTACATTGTACAAACTAAATTTTTATAGGATATTATTCAATATGCATTCAATCATATTGTCATATTATATAACATTGTCAATTTTAAGGGTACAAGAATTCTAAAATGATAAAATTATTGTTATTATTATTATAGGACCTCCACCAACGGATACACAACTTATGGGAGGACCATCCATGGGAGGACCATCCATGATGATGATGGCACCTCCTCAACAACAACAACCACAACAACCACAATTTTCACAGCAACCTCCAATGATGCAGCAAATCCCTTCACAGCCTTCATTATCATTTCAACCAAATAATCCTCAAACTAGTATGTCATCTACTTCTATTCCGGCTCAAAATGTGCCTTTTTATGCTCCACAAAATCCAATCAATCCTTCTGGAGGAGAAAATGTTGCCTATCAGCCTCAAAATTCTCAAAACTTTAATGACTCTTATCAAAATCCTCAGCAGACACAACAACAACAGCAACAATTTAATCAACCACTATCTTTGAATAATTCAACATTAGATCAAACAGGTCCCAGTTTAGTAAATGGTCCACCTGTACCGACTTTAAGTAATAAATATAAGCTGCCTAAAAATCGAAGTAAGTTATTATTATTAGTACTACTCTTATCATAACTTTTAACTTTTTAAAATTATTGTTTTTCTATTCATTTATTTAAAAAAAAAGAAAGAAACACAATAATGATTGTACATTATCAACTAATTGTATGTCCATTATTTTTCTTTGACATTTGCAGATCGTTATGTGGATGTATTAAATCCAAATAATACTAGTAGTAGTAGTGGTACTGGAGGTAATAGTGCTCCCCCAGTCTCAAATAATCGCTTAGCTAATGGTGGAAATATTAATGGAGGACCCATGGTAAATATGTTCATTCCACAACCCTCAATGGGTTCAGGAGACTCTGGGCCCGTTAATTTTTTGACTCCAGCTCCTGCTATCCCTCCTAATTTAATGAATCAACAATCGGAAACTACAACAAATTGATTTTTAAAAATTTATAAATCTTAAAATTATAACTAATTCGAAAATATTTAAGGTATTTTACAAACCAAAAAAAAAAAGTTTTTTTAAATACTATATAAAATATACTTGTATTAGATTTTTAATAATATGTAATATATAATATAAATAGTAATTTATTTGTAATAGAATAGTACACGACATGAAAATTACGTATTACACATGATACAAAAACACATATTATAAATATTAGTTTCGTTAGATTATTTATTGTTTTCAGAATATATCCTAGTATATTATTCAAAATGATATATTATTATATTGTACGCTGCAAATTTACCTTTTATTTTATAGTACAGAGAACACAGTAATACTTAATCATGAATGATTATTATTTGATTACTGTTGAGAAAATCAATCGTGATTTAATGGATTTAAAATGAAATCACATACTAAGTAAATATAAAATCATGTTTAGCATGTCCCTTCCTCGATTTTCGTTCTGTAGATTTAATAGTAATAATTAATAATATTATACTGGTTTATAAATAATATATTATAAAGTCTATAATGTTGTTATTATTTATGTAGAAAATTATTTGTTTCAATTTCGACAGATTGAAATAATATTTTGATGAATCTTCGTTTAAATAAACGTTGTGATTGTCGTTGAATGAACTCTGATTTATTTTATGTCGTAAAAAATGTAGATTTCCATAATAGAATATATACACACAATAATAATTATTGATAATATTATTATTATAATTATTATGTTTTGAATTTTCGACGGATAAATAATCAATTTGCGTAAAAACATACACAGATAAGAAGAATCATTGTTATTATAATTGAATGGTTACTTTTAGCTTGAGTATTATATATTGTAATTGAGTACCTATAATGTGTATTACAAATACGATACAATATACATAATATTATATAAAATGTTATACATGCGTTTTATTAATGCAGTACATATTTAGAGATAATAGTGATAGTACATGGTTATTATTGTTATTATCATTACAATGATGAATATTATAGAAATGTGTATGATTTAGTTTTAGTTATATAATATATGGTTATCGAATATATATTTTATGGCTGGATGGAATCTTTTTTTGGAAACATATACACAAAAAATACGAAAAGGTCAACTCGTATGCGTGTTCTTTTGGAAAAAATTATGGTCTTTTTTGCTGTACACAAAAGACAAAAGGGTCAAAAATGTTCTCATAAGAAACGTTATAGTTATTTTTTCGTTCTTTGTGGTATAGAAGACCTATATACATTCAGCCATGAAAGAGAGAGAGAGAGAGAGAAAACAAATTATAATCATCTTCGCTCTTAATGTTTTAATCGTATTGTACAATTCGTACTTTATGAAAAATTTATCTTACATACATCTGTACATATTCTGTGGGTTGCTGGATTATACATCAAATGAGAAAATAAATAATATTACGAATCTTATATTGTAATAATATGGAACTAAAAATAAGTTATGTACATATGCATAATATATTATTATATTGGAATCTTTGTCATTAGGCAATTATTACTTTATCAAAATAATTTAATTATATTAATTTAATTTAATTTAAGGGACCCATTATAAATTTTTCATTTGAACTCACAAAGAAAAATCTTCGGAACACATCAGAGCCCAAACGGCTGAACGGATCTGCATCATCCATACACCAAAAAATAGGTAAAACATAGGCAAATTTGGTACAATCTATGAGAATCCTCGACTTTGTCTCACCTAGCTGTATTTTCATTTCCCCATCCGAGGAAAGTTTGTTTATTTGTTTGTTTGTGGTTTGTTTGTTGTTGATTGGCATTCGTATCCAATGGAAATTATGTACACACGGATGGGGAAATGGGATTTAAACCTCGAAGATGATGGAGTCGAGGATTCTCATAGATTGTACCAAATTTGCCTATGCTTTACCTATTTTTTGGTGTATGGATCATGAAGATCCGTTCAGCCGTTTGGGCTCTGAGGTGTTCCGAAGATTTTTCTTTGTGAGTTCAAATGAAAAATTTATAATGGATCCCTTAATTTTATTTACAACTTGATTAAAGTTGTCGATTTTGTTTTCAAAAAACGTTTATTCATTCTGGCAGTAGTAACTCAACTATATATGCATGTACCAGAGCTTTGGATTTGTCATATTCAGGCACATAGCAATATCATAGATTTACAACATCACAAGAATCAAACTGATGCACAATTATGGATCCTACGTATATGTAGGATCCATAATTCAGAAGCCCAAAATAACTGGCGTAGGCGCGTGAGGGAGTAATATGTAACATCTGTCGAAAATTTTAAACCCAAAACTCAAAATGGTAACAGTGATATGAAGCAATCATTTGTATATTAAGCGTAAGCTGACAATTAAAGGAATATTGTCACCTTTATCTGTATATGGAGAGCACGTAATGTAAACAATGCCCAGTGCCCATTACAGTGCAAGTAGATGAATGAAAAACGTAAGTAAAATTCAAGAACTTTATCTTTCTAATGTTCAAAATAGTGTATATTCAACTGTACACTACAACTATTTTATGTTTACATATTGTGTTGGAATATTATGCTGATATATTAGATGGAAAAAAGAATACGAGTTTTCTATTTTTTAGCTGATTGTAATTTGTTTGTATGCTGCAGCATTCAATATGTTTCTAAATATGTAAATAATAGACATTGAATTCAGGAAATGGGATTTTGTGAATTGAATTTGTTGACTCATAATCATTGTATACGTTTCGACTTCAAATAAGCTACTATTGTTAGGACATGCATACATAACTCACACTGCCCAATACACATATATATATACACCAACAAACAACAAATAAATAAGAAAATGCAAATCTAGGAATTATGCTCTTCAATTCTCACAAACTATCACTTTTCGTCTTTACCTGTAAATAGCTCGTAAGACTAGCATAAACAGAAATCAGTGAAAATAGGAGCATGTAATATGTAATATTCCACTGTACATATAACAATGTTGTTGTTTACGATTTCAATTTGAAGTTGCTCTATACAAAATACAAACAATTTACAATATACAGAGTACACAGAGAGAAAACTGTTCATGTTTTCACAATTTTAAACTTCACTCCTAAACTGTACAGTACCCACTACTCATATGTAATAAATATTATGGTAATTTCTACAAGACATTATACATTGGTTTTTAATTTAAGTCAAAATTCTACTCTGATACGGATGTCTGTGTATTTTAGATTTTAGTATGTGAGTTAGGCTTGGTGCACTCTCGTCGTGACAAAGATGAATTACTATTTGATTCATTTTTTAACTTTAACTTGGACTCTTTCATCTACAAAAGCTATAAGCTCTTAGCATATATATATATATATACATTTTGGGTTTTCGGCTTTGAAAAATTTTCTTTTTAGTTTTTCCCAACTTCACACGCAACTTTTATACGTTATTAGTTATTAGTGATCACTAGCTATTACTTACGCATACAGAGATAAACACACATCTGAGCTTGTAACTGAAAAATGCAATACAATGTAAATATCATTTATTGTAACACAAAATTTTGCACTAAAAACTGAAAGATTTAATTTTTCAGAAATCACATAATATAATGTCTCATAACGGGTTTTGTATTTTGTATTGGTTATGTAAAATATTTTCATAAAAAATACAAAAAAATAAACTAATTTTTAGTACAGAAATCAATAAAATCACTGTCAAAGATATGGACAAAGTTATGATGTTTCTAAGAACCAAACTCACCAAAAAAAAAGATAAAATCTGTAATCTTTAAGTTTGAAGTTTGCACTGCAGCACTGATGAGTGCATTTTTTAAAGTGAAGGCTATACAAAATACAAAATATGCACTTGTATCTCAACGGCACAGACAAAAAAAAATTACACTTAACTGTATTAAATTGTCTAACCTAGTTTTAGGAAAAAATGAAAGAGTTACACAATATTCAACAATTGTCACAATTGATCAAAAAAGGATAGGAGATGCAAGAGTGTTGTGAATGATAAACATTTAAAAAGATGGCAACAACTGTATGAACACAAGGTAAAGTCGACAATGACAGAAAAATATTTCTTCGAAATTGGTAGAAAAAGCATTAATTAATGAACTGTGTGCTGTTTATACGTAGATATACATGCAGCGTTTTTCATTTACAAGGCAAGGTGAATAATGAATAATGAATAAGCAAATTAAATCATTATAGACAGGTAGATGAGAAAAGAACAATGCCAATGAATTACAAAACCGGATAAATTGGGAATCGTACTGTTACATAACAATAATAATCATAATATAAAATAACTCGATCTACATCTCAATTCTCAATACATACATAGTGGTGGTGATTGTTCTAGGTGTGTAGTAGTATAGAAAAAGTATATGGAGATGCCCTTCTATCATGTGTATTCATTAATGAAGATTGAGATGTCAGCCTGCTGTACAAAGAAATGACAATTCCTTTGTGTGAAACCTACTGAGAGACGCAGTGTTATTGTCATTGTTCGCATTCGCATTTGCTGTCCGCTGTCATTCAGACAAAGCCTCTGAGTCTGGTGTCTGGTGTAATGCCGTCTTTTGCTTCTTTCTGAAACTGAAAAATTATCATTATCACCATCATCGTGATTTTTATAGATAATTGTTATCATGAAAGAATTAAAATTAAAAGGATTTCATGAGAATGACAAAAATAATGAGACTAAAAGTGAATTGGAATTGGAACTAAAATTAAAACTAAACTACTGATTTTAATACCTTTTCACAGTTAAAATCAGCACTAAATGTTAAATATGCTGTGAATTGTGTATTTTGTATATGAAACATGCATAAAATGTAGTGATGCTTGTTAAAAATTGCCAAAAATGTCTCAATAAAGTGTACATTTTGTTGAAATTTCATACAAAATGAAACATGAACATTTGTTATGAGCATAGTAGCAGGTATGCTACACTGAATTTCATGTGGTTCTGATGGACAGGTATAATATATAATATTATGATCAAAATGTTATACTGTGGGAAATTAAACCTGTACAATATACAATATCTAATATCTAATAACCACAAACATAGTAGATGTACAGTACTTGAATCTTTTGCCATATGTATTAGAACGTGGAATAAAAGCCAATGAAAGATATTATATAAATATTGTACTCACTAGGAGGAGAAAAAGACAATTGGAGTAAAGTCTTAATCTTATTAAAGTACAATAAATAAATATGTATGCAATGTGTGTGTAATGTAATATAATAATATATATTATGTATGTTGTGAGGTGACAATGAGGGGATTTGCTACGTTTTCCTAATAATAACAATAGTAAATAGTAGTAGTATAACATCTTTATTCTGAAATGGGAAATGGTGTACGATACTCATAAACATAAATAAGAATAAAACTCTTTACTTGTATCTTGTATATTTTGGCTTGGCTTGGCTTGGCTTGGCATGCTTACATTAGCAATAGAGAGTGAAAACACGCTTATGTATATATATATATCTATATATGTACGTATTAAACCTATTTCATTTTGGTCGAATGAATAATTGTGTGTGTGTACAGACATAATATTTAGGTAGAAAAGATATATCAAATGCATATTTACACCAAATTCTGATGATGCTTTTACTATTGTTGTGGTTTGCTGGGCGGTATTAAGCAGTCTATGTAATTTAGCGCTTAGGTAAGCCTAAGCCTAAGCATTCACCCCGGGTTTACGGTAGTTGCGTTTTTCTACTAAAACTTCTTCTTTGGTGAGGAATCTAGGCGAGTATATAAACTCACATTAATTCACTCCAAATCCATCATTTGCCATCTGACATTAAACGAGAGTGAGTGCTTTAGTCCAAATAGAGTTTTCCGTGTTTTTGTGTGAGAATAAAAAAAAAGTGACTATACATTTATTTTGAGTGAACAAGTAAACTATATTGAAGGAACTTTTGGAGGAAAAAGACAACTAAATAATTGTGAAATAAACCGAAAAATAATCTATTGTCTAAGTCAGTGGTACATACCATACTGGTCATTTTTATCATGTTTCCCACAACAAAGGTAAAATCAAACACCTCTTATGGATAAAGTTTTTCACAAGTACATGACAATCTAAATTCTATATAAGATTTTAACGAAGCTGTAACGCTGCATGGAGAACTCCGGCGCGGCTTCGGTATTTTGGAGTTATTATCAGTTGTTTTTTTCAGTTTTACCTTGGTTTTTCGTGCATTTTTAAGACGATCAAGGCTTTAAAGTTCTCTATCTCACAGCTACGCCAAAATCTTACATATGATTGTCATTCACTTGGGTTTTCAGTGAAAACACATGTAAAATCAATACAGTAAAGAAAAAATTACATTTGTGAATCTAGACTACTCTTCTGGCACTTGCTGCCTGTATCGCCACTTTCACATTCACTTTCGCCGAACCAGCTCCCGGAGTAGGGCACGGAGGAGGCGGTGGAGCAGGGGGAGGGGGTTATGGTGGAAGTTCTGGTGGTGGATCCAGTTCCAGTTACGGAGCTCCAAGTTCAGGAGGAGGATACGGCGGAAGCTCAGGGGGAGGTAGTGGGGGATATGGTGGGAGTTCAGGGGGAGGAGGAGGAGGTGGTGGACATTACCAACAAGAAAGTTATCCACCAAGGCCATACAACTTTCAATACGGCGTCAATGACCATGCATTTTTCGTTCCATTCTTTTTTTCGTTTTTATTTCTATAACAGAAACTGTAAATAGGACCACCGGCTCACAAACCTCAAATCGAAATTTTCATTCTTGAGTTTATATTCGGTTTCTCCATGTCTCCATTTGTCAACAGATTCTAAAAGGATTTTTAATTCCCCGGGCCGGGGTATAAATTGTTTATTTTTTCGAAAAGGTTAAAAAAACGCCTCTGTGTACGCGGTTTTGTAAACCCGCCAAAGTGAGTTTTTATCAATGACAGTACACACTACACACACTTTACACCGTGCATACACAGGGCATGTAACACATCAAAATGATTGTCCAGACTTTCCTGGTTACACCCATTTTGATTTCAGGTCAATACATGCCCTTTTGTAACCTCAGCAGGTCAATTCACGTTTTGAGTTATGTGAGCCGGTGGTTCTATTTACAGTTTCTCTTAAACTATTCCGTAGCGTGGACTAATACTGCACAGCACAAAGCAGTACTACCGTAAAAGACCAAATAGTAAGCCAGCTTCAAATAGTACGCCCCATATGGGCTTCAGCATTACGTACATACCAAAGCTTCAAATAGTAGACCAGGTCTACTATTTGGTCTTTTACGGTACCTATACTCACTTAAAGAAGTGTGGACTGAAATATACAAAGTGAGAACACATTTTCTGGATGTCTCAGTTTGTGCATGGTATTTTACCCTTCCCTGTGCAGTTTTAGCCCATTCTATGACAAACTTGAAGTATACGTGTTTATTTTAAAGGTATTAGAAGTATTATGCGCTCTGTTTTTTTGTACTACTCATACTAATGTTTCGTAACCAATTGTGTCATAATTTTAGTATTCCGGTGCCAATTTCGGTCAGCAAGAAACGAGCGATGGACAAAATGTAAAAGGTAATGAGTTGACTTGCGAATAATGATATTTTATTTATTGATATGGATAAGGCACCCTCTTAACTACATGAGTTGACTTACTCGGATAATACAAAACATTCTGACTTTTCCATAGTATGACATTTGTATGTATCATGAAAATATGACACATGTTTTGATTATTTGATTTAGGTCAATACAGAGTTCTTCTTCCAGGTAAATAAACTAACCGTTTTCACATAGTAGCTCCTTTAAACGTAACTTAAAATCATGTCTTTTGAAAAGCTGACAATTTGAATTACATTGGAAATTCGTAAAATGAAAATTTTCTTACGTTCTATAGACGGAAGAACCCAAATCGTAACATACATGGCTGACTGGAAGAACGGTTTCAACGCAGATGTTCAATATCAGGTACATAAATGAAAAATAGTTCAATACATTTAAATACATAGATTTACATGCAAAAGTTGTTCTACATGAAAAGAATTGGAAGCTTGCGTATAATGAAGATGAATACAAATACTGTGTCAATAACAACGATGAAACTTGAGAGTAGCTTCGTTGGCTAAGGGTCTGCATGATATGGCTATAAGAGGAACTTGATTTTAGTTTTTAGAAACTTTTTGTTTAGTTTTTGGAACCAAAAATGTAAATACAAACTCTGTCCAAGTATTTAATGAGCCGTGTAAATAATTAGCAGTTTACTAACTCATGACTCAAGCTAAACCACTTACAATGTACATTGTAGAATACACAACAATAATTTTTATTTGGATCACTTCCAAATATCAACAAATGGAAAGATTGTGGAAAGTGAGGGTTCAAAGTTTCTAAATAAATTTCCTGCTTTAATTTAGTGTGAAATTAATGGGATCACTACTAGATTATACAAAACTTTTAACAATTTCGAATACATCATGTATATTAATATGTATTTAAGGAATGGATCTTGGAAAATGCATGTAAGTAATTGTTTATTGTATTCTGTTTCGTTTTATTTACAGGGTGAGGCAAAATATCCCGAACCAAAAGGAGGTTCTGGGTACGGTCAAGCTCAACCCCAATCAGGATACGGAGGCAGCGGTGGAGTTGGTGGTGGCGGCGGTCACTCAGCTCCTTCATCTGGCTACGGAAAATAAAGACAAATCTATTTTACCCATATGAAAAAAGGTGGACCACCTATAAAAGAGAGAGATTTATCAACCATTTCTCCATTCTAATTTAACTGAATAATTATTTGCTCGCTTTTACCTTATATATGGTTGTCCATAGTATTTCTAGTTTTTCAAAGTAAGCCTAAGTCTAAAGTGTGATACACATTTATTTAATGTTAATTTTAAAAACTTCGTTTTTTTTTGTTGATTCTGTTTTTTTTTCTTTTTGTTACTACTTAAAAAACACATTTTGATGTGGTACCCATACTATGGGTCCTTAACATTGGACGATCTATCGAATAAGCTCTATATTATACATTTGTCAAACTACCCTTTGTCATTCTTGTTATTATTCCTGTAAGATTTTCAACTCTTCGCAACTGGTTATCCAATGTCTTTGTGTGCTGGATACTGGATATAACATTATACGGTCTGTTCTCTCTAAAAACGTCTTGATATTACTGTCTCTTTCTTTTCATTTTTCATGTAAGTACAAGACTCGTTAAACTAGGAAGTACTGGTTGCCTTCAAGTATAAAGAATACAAAGGCATAAAGAAAGCTTGAAAAGTCGAAATTGTTTGTGTGATATTTTCTATATTTTTTAAAAAAAGATAAAAGATCAAAAAATTTAATCTTCGTAACATTGTTTGATACATACTTTATACGTATGTAATAACTAACGTGTGAAAGTATAATTATACTATACACTCTATACTACATTGATATTATTGTAGCCTTTGGACAAGGTTGTATGGTCTCACGTGGGGGAAATTACAACTAAAAGTTGTGTTGACAAATCAGTCAGCAATTAAAAACTTGAATTGAATAAAAGATGTATTTTTCTATGAAACTTAATGTTTGCTCTGGAATTAAAGAAAAAGCATTAATATTGTGCATAGCCGCCTTTTAACTTTCCTCTGTGGCCATTACATGTTATGCATTTTTAACCTCTCAACTTGAGAGTCTCACATTTCAGATTTCCTAGGGTTAACCGGGGTATCTGTGATATATTTTTTGGCATCTCAACCTTCACCATTAAATTTAACCCCTTACAACCGACTTTTTAGAAATGGTTTTGATATCAATCGATAGG
>JAQGBH010006747.1:0-11992 GCA_034698265.1 Sminthurinus aureus
TGCCGATTCAAGCAGAAAAACCATGCAAAAAGATTTTGCCACAGTTTTTGAGCATAAAAATGGGTCAATTTTGTGCTCAAAAACTTTGCAAAATAAAGCGTTCTTTATTAAACACAATTTCGTTAGTAAATTTCCCTACGGGAAGTGTAACAGTTAACATGCTAATACCTTAAAACTTAGAACTTAGTCCTTAGTCGAAAATCTAAAGCACACACAGAAACCAGAGACGGCACGGGAAAAATTACCATTAGTCCTCTGTTTTGTAGTTTGTGTTTTATGTTTTATGGTTTATGTTCTTTGCGTAATCAGCCGTATATCGTTTATCTCTTTAAGCCTATTTGAATTGAAATGAACAGTATTACATGTTACAGGGTACAGTATATGATATGATATATAATTTGTATGGTGCTCAATTCAAAAATGCAAGTAATCCCTTGCTGTTTTCAATAATCAATAGTCAACCTGGAAAAAATAGATCAGCGATTCTGCAACTTTGTTATACAACTACAATGTCAACATATAGACACATTTCTTAAAGAGCTGTGAAATCAATTGTACATTTTGCTGTTAAGAAAAAGGGAAAAGTAAACTGATTTATAGCAATGCAGTTCCAGTATTTTATAGACATTAGACATGCGGTTTGGGCCCAAAGCTTATTGCATTGTCCCGTTGTCAATCATATTGGGCTCATCGGCAGTCAGTTCTAGTACTAGTCCGTAAACGGTGAAATACAAATATTCCGCATTTGTCTTTCCAGTACGACACAGTACTCTAGACTCTACTGACTCAAGTTTGGAGTCAAAATCCAGTTGTGCCGACATTTTACATTGTAATTGATTTTAGAATCTAGTAATTATTAATTATTGGTTCATATAATTTTCAATCGTAGATATATTTCATGTGTCATATGTTGTTTGCGTTTGAACTTTTAACATCCTGATATACATTTGTACAAGCCCTTCTCATAGTTCAAGTTTTGCAATTAGCTCGTGTGGTAGATGCTGGATTGGTTTTCCTCTATTATCTATTATCTGTAGTTTAATAACTATAAGCTGTGTTTTAATTAAGAGGAAAATGCGTTGATATGAATAGTGTTAAGTGTTAACCCTTAATCCTTCTATCCACACGCCAAACCAGAAACCAACGAACAATTCGATATTTTTTATCGTTTACATTTTTTAAGTCTTAAGTATTAGCGTCAGCGTAAAACAGTGTAGCGTCAGCACTATTTGAAACATACTTGAAAACCAACACTAAAGGAAAATTAATTCATACGACCGTTTTTCCTTGTGCGTAATATTTCATATATTACGTTTGTTGGTCAGCCAGTATCTAGTTTCTAAGTATAATTTTCATGTAAAGGTAAAATGAAGTACAAAATACAAAGCGAGTTTGGAGTTTAGTTCCAAGTTTTCTACCTTCTTAAATGCAATGCATGACACGTAACTTATTTGTATGAAAAGGTTACATTTTAGTTACAAGTAACGTGTACACGGGACAAGGGTGTTAAAATCAAATAAACTCAAAACTTAATGTACATATATTAAACATGAAGTATCAAGTCATATGGGTGTAAATAACTGCATAAAAGGCAGTACAATAGAGTCGAAGAATTATTGAGAAAATGATTGTCTTTGTAAAACAAACAGTGCATATGTATATACACTTAAATATTTAGGTAAGGAGACCTTGAAAAATTATACTAATGTGAAAATTTTTAAATGTAGACTACACACGTACTAACCAACTACAAGTTTGTAAGTTTCTGTCTACCGTCTATTCATTTATTTACATTTGTACAAAAGTAAAAGAAACATTTACAGGATACAGGACATCGCAAGTAGTGCTTAAAACTCAAATTAAAGCATCACAATTCATGTCTAAATATGTACAATGTAAAATGTACATCAAACATAAACGCCAGCCAGTAATTTTAACAGTTATTGCCAACTCCATTGTCGATGGTCGATGGTTTTCAGTTTTACACGTTTTTTGTCCAAAACTCGTGTCTAAATTCGATGCATTTTATATTTTCATGGACATAAATAAGTTGCATTTTCTAAATTAAAACACGTTTTTTAAATTTTTATTGAAAATCATAATTGAAAATTGAAAGCAAAACATCATTTAACTATTTTAAAAAGTACACGTACAGATTTATTTAAATGATAAACTAATTATATTACGTAAACACGATGTATAAATAACTTGTATACACGCAAGACAATCATCCAACGTACATACTTAATATAAACCTCTAATATGAGAATTGTTGGCAATTGGCAGCAACTCTTTCAATCCAGTTTGAATGTGTAAGTGCTAAATAATTAATGAACAAAAAATTATAATTTCGTGACTCTGTTCAATGTTTTGTGAGTACACAATGCGCAATACAAATAAAAATAGACTAAATTTTAATTCAAATAAGTAATAAAATGACGTCAAAGTACAAGAAAACGTGCTTGAAATCGAATTTTGTACAAAAGTTATTGAGATATCTGTGATATTGTTACTCATACTTGCATAATTTACACTGGGCTGGAAATAAACATGTTTATGTTTCGAGTTTCGATGTGTACAGTGTACAATGTACAAGCCACAAAGGTTTTCATTTACGCAAAACATGACTTGATTTGTAATTAGTATAAATTTACCTATGACATAATATATCATGATCAGGAATCGATTAGCAAAATTAGTTTTTTTATCGAAAAAATTTATAGACAAGTCAGCAGTATGGTTTGTATTATGTATTATGTATCATGTACTTCTAAGAAGTAGCATTCACTAGCTTGCTATAACTAGTTTTTCTCACTTGGTTGTTTTTCATTTTTCATGAAGCCGACAGTCGAAGAGCACACGAATAATCCATGACGCATGATGTACTGTACAAGTAAAAATGATACTGAGATTCGAGATTCAGACATTACAAATTACAAATAACAAAAAAGTGTAATACACCAAAGTGGATTGATGGTTTTGATATTTTCAAGTTGTATTTTTAAAACAGGTGGTACAATATAAAATATAATGCAGAATCGTTAACTGCCGTTGACTATGACTGTACTATAACATAATATAGAATATAGAGGTAACAGATACAGATTGAACAAATGCCTAAAAGCAGAGCATTTAAATACAGACAATAAAAAAATAGAAATAGCATTTGTACACTCAATTAGCCAAACTAGAACAATCTGGCTCAAAACTTGTCAATTCATGTAGTGGATCTAGTATCTACTCAAGTCAAGTCGTATGCCGTATGCAGGCATGCGACGAAATCGGGTCGAAATTCATCTCTCTTGTTTTCTACTTGAAAACTTGATATTGTTTTTGTTAATAGTCCTGAAAATGACTATTTTGAGCACATAAAGATGTTCAGTCATGCTGTTGGTTGATTTGTGATTTTGTCTCATCATTTCTTGTAGTTTATTTCATTTCATTCAGTCAACCAAAAGAAATCATCTATACTACAGGCGCCTGCATTTTATTCGAATGATTAGCAGTATAATGAGCAGTGACAAATGACAAAGCATTTACAAAGCATTATTTTACCTACTGTTCATCGGTTTATCGTGTCGTTTGGCTGGTGTTTATTTCTTATTTCAATATACTCAGTATTCAATATTCGCCAATTGTATGTTATATGTATGTAGTTTGAACGCAAATAGATTTTAGTACCTACTGAAATGAATGATAAATGATTCCTCCTAATTTGTACCAAAAACATACGCACACCTACAGTTGTCAGTTATTTTAACTGAAAAGGACCAAAATGTTGAATACTGATGACAGTTTGTACTTTGTACAATTTCAAACATGGGGTCAACATCAATATTAGGCATCAATATTATTCATCGAAATAAACAAGAATTCTTATCGTTTTCCCCTTCACATCCAACATCCATGTTACTAAATATTAAATATGAAGAGTGTGACTTATTCAATTTGGATGTCTACGTGTATGTCTTTTGTGTCTATAGTCTATAGTATATAGTCTGCAAGTCTACAGCAAACATATTTTTTGCGAGTACACATTACATAGTACACATGTTATATACACATAAAATTGGAAACAAGGACGATTCACCAATAAAACACACATGTATCTATACATATAAAAATACATAATGTGTGTGTCTATACAGATAATTGCATCGTTTGTGATTCTCGTATTTTAAGTAACAATGTTAACGAAAAATAAGTGTCACTGTAAAAAACGAATTCATCTAATACACAATGGGGATTGGCCATAACATTTGCTCATTGCTCAGTCTCTGATAAAGCTTTTATCGACAAACACTATTACCATCACTAGTAATGTTGTTCAATTACTTCTTTTGATGTATGCAGACATATCACATTATGTATAACAAAACGACAAGAATGATGAGTTTTTGCCTTGAAAAATAAATAATAATTATCTTTCACTATTAGCGCAAATGCAATTCGTATACATGCAATTCGTATACATGCCAGATGCCAGCCGAAAAAAATGTATAGGGAATCCTTCTAAATATGTATTATGTATTATGCGTGTGTCTACATTCTACATGCTACAATATTTCATTATTTCCTAAAAAAAATATACCCTGCCAATTGCCAATGTTGTGGTGTATTGTTATAAATGCATAATTTAACAACAGTAGCAAAAAAAACTTCTTTTTCGGAAGATGAATGTACTATAAAGTACAAACTATAGAAATATGATTGAAAGACATGAAATGATTTTCATGATTAGAAAATGGCTACACTGAGTCTAATAAATAGGTACTTACTTACATACATCTTTCTTCCAACTAGCAAAATGTATGACAAGAAAAAATAAAAAAAATTAGAGGGGATGATTTTCAAATTTTTAGTTCAATTGTGTGTGTACACAACAAAAAACGAAATAATACAGACAAATACCTTCAAATTGTGATGAAAGAATTGAGTTGTAAGTAGCTTTGCAGTTTTCTTCACTTCTTCAAGGTGAATACTAAATATATATATTTGAGTCATGTGAAATGAGAATAAATTGGCTTATTTGTACAAATAGTACTGGGTAAATACATTGTAAATTTACTACTTTTGAGATTCCAATAGTAATAATATTATTCAAAATTGATAAATATTGTTATTCCAATATTACAATAATTATTTGCTCTATTCCAAATTCAATAGTAATAAGTAATATATATATATATTCATTCTTGTACGAAGGCATCTGGTCATTTACACGCTGCTAGTACATATTTACATTATTATGTAAGACAAGATGAGAACTTTATATAAATGTTATTTAGTATGACCATAATTATATTATTTATATTTTTTATATTTTCAAATGTTCACACAAAACGTACATTACATAGTATACAATATACACAGTGTCAACTTTTAACAAAGACGTAATCCTTTTTTTTAAGATTAAATTAATCAATGTGGTAAACAAAAAAATAACAACTATACTCTTGTATAAAATAACACAAACGTACAAAAACTCATCAAACATGAAAGTCGAAAGACATACAACAGGAACATAAATATATAGTGTATTTAATTGAAATGGCATGATATTTATGGCATGTTTTATTTTATTATGGAAGCACAACAGAAGAATGTTATTAAATATTAAATTATGCAAAATATTTAAAATTTACTGCAAATGTTATACTTTTTCTTATAAACATTCTAGTTTAAGAGGAAGATGATAGTTTATCGGTGAACTTTTGGTAGAAAACGTTTCATTAAGAAAACGTTAGTCGGCGTTAAGAAACGTTAAGAAACTGAAGGAAAAGTTTTGCATTTACTTGAAACGCTCAGTCTCCAAAAAGCAATCCTATTCTTTGTATTTGCATGTAAATATTATATATTTATATATAAATATGTGTATACTTGAGAGTAAGTATGAATAGTCGTAGCCACAGAAAAGGCACAAAGACAGTAGTAAAAAAAAACACAAACATAACAAAACGCTGAAAATAGTCTAAATATGGTTTGTATTATACTTTTTTTGGTAATAAATTGTAGTACTGTGGTAGTCTCAACTTATTTCTTTTTTCCTTTTCCTAGCGTTCCCAATGATAAAGTATGATGAGAACCAGAAAATTGTTGATTTTGATGTTGTAGCTTCAAACGTTGAAATTCAGCAGTTTCTTCATCCAAATGTTTCATTTCATCTTCATACTTCTTTCTCAATTTATTATTTTCTTCTTTCATGGAATCAAATTTTGAATGAAGCTAAAATAGGAACAAAGGAAACAGAATCATTGTTAATAATTGTTATTGTATTATTAAATTTCTCATTCCTGCATGTTTTTTACTTTGTTCTTAAAATGTCAATACACAAGTTGAGAAGCAACAAGGTTATTGGTATAACTCTTATACATAATGATAGTTATTAGTTATGAATATAATATTATTATACCTCTCGTTCAGCTTCTTTCAATTGTGATTCCTTTTCTTTGACACGTTGTATAAATTGTTGTTTCATTTCCTCTTCTTTCTGTTGTAGTTCTTGTTGATGAAGAAGCATTTTCTTTTCACAAGTTTGCTGGAAACTCATGGGTTTATTGTCTGAATCTACATCAGAAAATCCCATCTGCAAATATACAAGGCAAACAAACAAGACAACCTTTAATACTAGATACTAGGTAGTACATATAACATAATATATTATGTACTGTGTACATTATAGTATGTTATGTTAACGAGAACATATGCATTCCATTCCATCCTAAGAAGCATGAAAAAGCTCATGGTAAACAGACTAAATGAATGCAGAATAATGAATTCATGGAATTTTCTTGTAACACCACATAGAGTCATAGAACAATAAACACTACACAAAGCATACCTGTTCTAGACGGGTTTTACGATAAAGTTCGTAGTGTTTGGCATGAGTGTGCTCTCGCATATCTTCCATATTAGTCTATATCAGAAAACAAAAGAAAAAAACGATTATATAATATTACATAATATTATACATACATGTACAACTATGAATTCAGTATTATAATGCATAATAATTAAACATAGTATTTTGACACAAATAAAATACACCAGTATTTAATTAGGAATGACATAATAATAATAATAATTGTACTTTTCTACAAAAAAATATGACTCATACTGTTGAAAAAATTCTGTTACTCTATAATACACTAATAAGATAGAGTTGTTATAATAATATTATGTACTATATTTTATAATATATCATGAGAATAAGATTGTATTAGTGTTACCCGTATTAGCATTTCTCGGAGCTTTACAAAGTCACAATGGGTTTCATTCTCCACTAGAAAATCGATAAAATACCACATCTTTTAGTATACCAAAAAACCAACTTGACATTTATAAATCAGGTGCTTTATATGTATGTAAAGAAAATGTGTATTCCATATATAGTACAACATATTATTATGCATGTATAATGAACATCGTCGTAAGTATATCTTTGCAAACCTTGTACTGTTCCCCATGGATATTGTCTAGCTCTCATCATTTTATTTCCTACACGGACAAAGTCGCTGCTACCAACAACAGCAAAAGGCAGATGACCATTCATCGTGTTGTTGACCTCAGAGACGCTCTCATCGTCAGTTGGAAATTGATAAATTTTTACTCCATTTGAAGTCAATTCTGACATGATTTTTTCCTAAAGTTTGTACATTTAAAAAACCATTATATATTATTATACATTATCAATTATTATAATCTCATGACAAAAGAATCTTCATAGTGTACTTTATAAATTAATATCCTATATATCCTATAATTATAGCATCCAAATACCTTAAACTTTTGAAGTTCAGCTTTGGAAATGGTATCTGCTTTAGCTATGATTGGTATGATATTGACTTTACTATCAAGTTTCTTCATACATACCAAATCAATGGATTTTAGGCTGGAAAAAATGTCATCAATTTCAGAATAATATATTATAGAATGCATACTAATATAATAGAAATACAATTTACATTCAATTTGATAGCATTACATTAAAATTAGTAGGGTATTATATAAATTACAGTATTCATTTGCATAATAATAAAGTATACATACCCATGCCCAGTAGGACAAATAAAATAGAGACAAGCATGAATTCTAGAGTCATGGTATAAAGACAAAGAGCGTTTAATTTTAAGCTCTTCTTGTAGATATGCTTCAAATTGGGATTCAATGTAATCAACAACGGCTTTAAAGCTGTCTTCTTTATTTATTTGATCACCATATCCAACAGTGTCAACAATGGTTAACTGTTTTTATATCCGTATAAAACATTGAGAGAGAAAAAAAAGAAACAGAAAAACAAAACACAATTTAGTATTATTAATGTTGCAAATTATTGTAATATTACTATACTATTATTTTTTTTTGTTTCTTCCATACATGTACAATGTACACATTATATTTTTTTACTACGTTGTAGCATATTGTTACAAAACTATACTGACACAAATTAAAATTGATACACTCATTCAACTCATTAAACATGTACAATATAAAATAATAATATGCAATTAGTAGAAATACTTGAAAAAAGTATTGATGAGTAAGTAAATAATACATTATCATGCTACAAAAAAATAATAACTATACTAACTACGAAAAATGTATTGTATTTATATTAGTATTATCAGCATGCTTCTATTAGAATGTGTATATATTGTTATTATTATGTATTGTCTTACTTTCATTTGCACATTGCTTTCTTGCAGTTCATATGTATTGGACTTAAGTTTAACAGAAGACAAATTATGAGGACTTGGTGTAGAATCAAAGTTTGTGTTGAATAATGAATCCATGAGAGTAGATTTACCCAATCCAGTTTCACCTACAATACATTCATGTATAAATGGCATGTACATCATTTTTAATGAATGACTAATGATGACATTACTAAAGTTATTTTTTTCAAAGCTCATAATAGTATTCTTTGCAATTTATTTTTTCCACCATTTTTTGGGATAAAAAAAATACATAACATATTATAACATACTTACCAATACATAGAATGTTGAACACAAAACCTCTTTGAACTGCTTTATTTACGATTTGATCTGTAATTCAAGCATATAATTAAAAGATGTTTAAATATTTTACATTTTTAAATCCAATGTTTTTTAGCCCAAAACCAAACCAAGTAAAATTTTGAATCAAAGATTTATACAAAGACTATAATTAATCAAATGATTGTATTACCTGAAACGCTACTGAATCCACAATGACCTGAGGTCTGGAGGGTTCTCACCTTGTCCAACATTTTGATACTAATTGTCGTCGAACCTTAATTAATTAACACTTAAAACACCAAAAATAATCAAATTTTGTCAGACTGACAGTTAATATATAAGATATGGGCGTAAATTTTTGGTCAGTGTTGTAATCCACTGCAAAGTTGTAATTTTTTCCGCCAATTTCTTGCCAATGGTAAAATTATAAAATTATCATTCGTCATCTTTACAATTTTTCGAGTAGTTGTAAATAAAATCGATACTTTTCTAAGATGCAAATTTTATGCTTATGGCTTATGGCAATTAGGGGTAATTGGTAATTATTGCAATTTAATGGTTAAAACCATTTTACATTGCAATTATAACAACCCTGCATAATATTTTAAAAAATTATGCAGGCGCGCGCTGGAGCCTGGGGTTCGTCATTATTTTAGATAAACATTAAACCTGTGGTTAAGTATTGATTAAATTAGTAATTAAGTAAATATTAATATACACTTTAATTAGTTAACAATATCTGGTGAAAAACATTGTTTTTTGTTTCTTAGTTTCGTTTTTCTCTCCATGTTACTGGCTGAGTACTTCTTCCAAGACTTATTAAATAAACTTTATTTTGAAATGATATAACCACCGTATAAATCCCTTTATAACTAAAAAGAAGTTTTATATATATATAGTTTATAGTTAAGTGTGACAGTACTACTACTGTCATATTTGTGTGTGGTGGGCAACAGAAACTGGTTTCATAAACACCAAAACAATCAAAATAAAACTCCATATAATTGTACTATCATTCCAAAACTAGCATCAATTTGATAAAATGGTAAGTGTGTACTGTGTGCATTTAAAATCATAATCATTTTGTTACATTGTAATCAGAAATTATACGGTACTAGAACTAGAGTTAAAATAAAAGGGTGTGACTTAAATCTAACTTAATCAACTCTTACTTATTTACAAATCTTTCTCTCTTTTTAGGCTGCAACACTAAAACCGTATTTATCTGCGGTTCGGCACACTCTAACAGCAGCAATGTGTCTAGAAAATTTCTCCTCCCAAGTTGTGGAAAGACACAACAAACCGGAAGTTGAAGTTAGGTTAGTCACTAGAAAATGTATTATGGTATAAGATGGAAAAGATACTGATTTTTGTGCATTGTATATATAGCTGTGACAAATGATTACCAGTTATCAACCTTGTGTGTGTGTATTTAATGTGTAAATATATGTATCTGATTCATTTGCAGAGTGAGCAGAGAATTGCTATTGAATCCTGTTGTCATAAGTAGAAATGAAAAAGAAAAAGTATTAATCGAAGCTTCCATAAATTCCATAAGAGTCAGTATTGCAATCAAACAAGCAGATGAAATTGAAAAAATCCTTTGTCATAAATTTATGAGATTTATGATGATGAGAGCAGAAAGCTTCATTATTTTAAGACGAAAACCTGTTGAGGTAAATGAGTTTGACATTTCATAGCTACTGAATAGTCTTATTTATATTGTAGATTTATTTTGAAGTTAAGTGTATCATGTAATTAATGCGTAATGCTTTGTTTTTTTTTCGTTTTAGGGCTACGATATTAGCTTTCTCATCACAAATTTCCACACTGAACAAATGTACAAGCATAAATTGGTTGATTTTGTCATTCAATTTATGGAAGAAATTGATAAAGAAATCAGTGAAATGAAACTAGCTGTCAATGCGCGAGCTAGGATTTGTGCAGAAGAATTTTTAAAGAAGGTAAATAAGAGCATCCTTGAATTTAAATGTTTTCTATTTCTCAAATCATTATACATATATTATTATACCAAATTTCCATTTCTAAAAACAAACCCAAAATAATGCATATATATTTTTTATTGGTTTTACAGTTTTAATTCAACCCGCATTGTGAATTATATATATACATAACTGCCTCATCAAAGTTGAATATTTACTGTACATTTTGTATTTATGGATAAATTATTTACTATACTTACTACTTAATACATTTGTAATTTGTAAGTCAATACTATGATAATATCTAATATGCCGTGTTTATTTACATTTTTACAACCATATGATATGTTGTTTTCAACAACAAAAAATCAAATCTTGAAAAATAAATTCATGTTTCCTTCTCTGCTTATTAAATGTAAAACCTAATAATGTTTTAAAACTCTGATTTATGCCAAAAAAGGTTTTCCATACCACCACAGGGTATAAAAAATATATAATGGTAGATGTATTTGATGATATTTTAAAATAACAAGTTCAAGTCACAGATTATGTTTTCGTATTAGGTACAATACTGTTCACTTTTATTTCAATAGTCAATTTACAATATTTTTATGCGTCATAATATATGTACATAAAATAACAGTTTTCGATATTTCACGTATGTGTACATAGTACATTTTACTATGAATCGTATAGAGGTAGATATAATCAAGAAAAAAACTTATTAGCCTAGCAAAAACAAACGAAACTGAACGGGTAAAACGGAAATAAACCTAATACATATAATTTTATGATAGCCTTGAGCCATCATAGAGTTAATCACAAACATTTTTAAATTTAGCATGAATTTTATAGTTAGGTCATCTTTTACGAGTGTGTCCACTTTATCAGTTTGATACGGCTTTTCATCACATCAGCTGGAATTGCCACAGCCCAATTCAAGATTCCAGCAATACCACCGGCTAATAAAGTTTGTAACGGGCTTAAAGCGGTCGAATTTGGAGGGGTCATTGCTTTTTTCAGGCATTCATAAGTCATAAAGTACATGCC